>JASAMZ010009328.1:0-52388 GCA_030248115.1 Linhomoeus sp. GSCO2_2 | reverse complement strand
TTTGGGTAATATTTCCCGGCCCGTACGACATCCGACCGGGATTCTGACGACGATTCGGGATGAGGCTATCCGAGTTCTTCATATCGAGAAAATTAAGGACCATTACCTAGTATGACAACAAAACGCCGAGCGGGAGACGGAACCCTACTTTTGGGTCGAAAAACCCGGTTTTTGCTACCCGGCCCGGGCAGACCCGGACCCAGCCCGATGGCATCCCCACCATCGGATAGCCCAATGTCTTTTACATATTTGATCCAAAGCTCGTCCCGCTCCGTTCGACCAGAACACTATTCTAAGCGTCCAAAGTTCGTCGGAGCCCGAAATATCAGGTTTTTGGCAACTTGCCAAAAATTGGGTCCCGGACGGAAGTCGGGACCTTCGATGCACACTGCGCCTTCCAGAGACATATCGAATAAAAAAAAAATTCGCCCCGATCGGCCATCTCTAGCCCGACTTATGAGCGTTCCAATTTACACAGAATCCGCACCATCACTATAGCACTCCTCCCTTTTGGAGGGGAGGAGTGCCAAAAAGTGCAGGAAATCCTGCATAATAATCTTACCGAAGGGATCCGCGCCTGGCCTTCTCTGGTCTAGTATACCTGTACGTACAAACTCTGAATCGTCTGTGTGCCTACGACATCTGTTGACAATGACAACACACTATTCAATAACGCGTCTCTAGCTCTTGCGTCGTTTTCCACAAAATTTCGGTTGACATCACCAACGTACCATACATATCTTACATTATATATTGGGAAAACTCTGGATTTTCAGAGTGCATTGAAGGTCGGACACTAATGATGCGTCACCAAAATACCCCATGAGTGAGCAATTTATTCCAAAGCACACACCGTTCGAGCGGCGACAAGACAAAACAGCAGCGCGCAGTGCAGGGTACATTCATAGTTGCAAGCAAAATGTGCGACAACCGACGACGACGAAATCTTGCTTCGCTGTCAGAGGGGAGCGCCGCCGAGTGAAGTGCATTCATCTGCGCACATGCATCGGCATCACCACAACCTTTTCCCAAAGCAGCTATGAATCAGACGTGCGCTGTTGGTAAAAGGTTCATGCTCTTGCAGATGCAAACCGATAGCCTCCTTGTCCGATGACCTTTGGCACTGTAACGCAGCGTAGCTAATCGCCGCCAGCAGTCAAAGCTTCGACGCCTGGGCGCTTTGGAGAGCGGATAGAGAACGGCGAGCCACACAGTGTCAACTGGGTCTTTTGTGACGGTAGCCAGTAATGTCGTGTTTCCACGAGGAGGCCCTGGACGAAAATCTACTGGCGATATGCGGCAAACTGGGACACGTCGACAACATGGTCCTCACGACATTCTTGCAGAGCGAAGGAGTGCTCACTCCCATCCAAGTGGACGAGATCGAGGTAGGTAGGCGGCGTGTGGTGTGCAAACTGCACTTGTCTGGAACTGGACAAAACAATCGCACTTGTCCGTACAAGTACAGTATACCAGATAAATACAGGCGAGTACGGTAGACTATCGATTCAACACCCCTCCAATCGTCTCTGTCCGATGGACAGACACCTCTGTGTCAGAACAAAGCAAATTTGATGAATTCCACAGGGATGGCACAACTGGATAGAATGTACATAATCTACAATATACAATACAACACTATACAGACACAAGCTGCTCTGCAGCCCATGTGTGCCTTCACTCTCTCCTCAGACGTGCAAGACGGCCTTTGAGAAGAACAAGTGTCTGCTGACGATCGTACGAAGCCTGGGACCGACCGCTTGTACCCAATTCTGCAAAGGCTTGAAGGTTGCGCATCGGGACGATGTCGCCGAGAGTATAGAACGAAGTCTGGCCTCCGCTAGTCAAGAGACCCTGACACCGAATCAGACCTTACCACGTCTGTGACTCACGCATTGGTTTGTGCGCTAGCTCTGTTATTTTCCGACAAACGCAAAAAGCACCTTTTCATCAGCGACACAAATCTCCAGCAATTCGATTCGTAAACTGGCGACTATGAAACAAATACCGTAAATCCTCAAATAAGCGCCCCCCCTCTAATAAGCGCCCCCCCTCCAATAAGCGCCCCCCCTAGTGGAAGGTTGAAAAAATAAGCGCCCCCCCCCTCCAATAAGCGCCCACCTTTTGTTAGTACCAGCAGTACTAGCACTACCACATATGCTCTGTGACCATTCCTAACCCAAGATTAGGCTACATATGACAGCACCACTACTAAATGCAGGTATTCTCTTCAAAAGCCATGCAGTTTCAGCCTGAAATCTATGCAGATGTGCGCAAAAATGTGACAACAACAGGAAATTTTGGTAAAATTTTGGCACTTCTGAGGGGTCGAGTTAATAAGCGCCACCCACCCCCCTCGAATAAGCGCCCCCCTCCAATAAGCGCCCCCCCTAGAGGTAGGTTGAAACAAGCTGTTTTAAAAAAGTTGAGTTGTTTTATTAATACAGAGTGGTTTGTGAGTGTTTTAAAGTGGAAGAGTAAAAGAGTGGATACTTTTGTAAAGTGATTCGAAGCCTTTCCGATATGACGCGCGCCCGCCCGGAGTCCACTATTCATGCGCTACTTCTGACACGCCCCTTTCTGAGGGGTTCTTGCAAGGCAACATTGGGATCGCCCGGGATTATTTTTTTGAGCAAGACACACGCATTTCTGAGCGGTTGTTGCAAGGCAACATTGGAATCGCCCGGGACTAATTTTTTTAGCAGACAAAGTTGTTCGTACAACAAGAGTTAAAAAAACCAAAGTATTTCTTTAGGAATGACCGCTCAACAACTGCCTCAACGTAAGCTTTCAAACGGTCGAACGAATGCCGCTCTACAACGTACGACGAGCGAGTTAGGGCCGATTTGCTGTTTGAACCTTTGAGTTACTGTAGCTCGCGAAATTCAAACTTTTGAATCTCGACTTCTCTTAAAGGAATGATCAGTGTGCCGAAACCTATTCAACGTGCTCAAGATCGTCTCTCTACGACGGAAGACGAGCGAGTTAGAGTAGTTTTGCGTTTTGAACCGTTGGGTTACTGTAGCTCGCGATATTCAAACTTTTGAGTTTCGACCAATCGAAGAACAAATGATCAGTGAGTCGAGAGCTATCCAACAAACTCAAGATCGTCTCTCTACGGCGCACGCTGAGCGAGGTAGAGCGATTTCTGTGTTAAAAACGCGAGAATGTCGTTTTTCGTGTTGCGTGTTTGCGTAATCTAGAAAATGTTTATGCCAAACCAAAGACCGCGTCGAGACCTTTTAGTAGACCTATCGCACGCCGCTCTACAACGTAAGACGAGCGAGTTAGAGCCGCTTTGCTGTTTCAACTTTTGAGTTACTGTAGCTCGCGAAATTCAAACTTTTGCATCTCGACTTCTCTTAAAGGAATGATCAGTGTGCCGAAACCTATTCAACGACCTCAAGATCGTCTCTCTACGACCGAAGACGAGCGAGTTAGAAAAGTTTTGCGTTTTGAACCTTTGGGTTACTGTAGCGCGCGAAATTCAAACTTTTGGGTTTCGACCAATAGAAGAACAAATGATCAGTGAGTCGAGAGCTATCCAACCAACCCAAGATCGTCTCCGTACGCCGCACGCTGAGCGAGTTAGAGCGATTTCTGCGTTAAAAACGCGAGAATGTCGCTTTTCGTGTTGCGTGTTTGCGTAATTAAGAAAATTTGTAATGCCAAACGAAAGAGCACGTCGAGACCTTTTAGTTGAGCTATCGCACGCCGCTCTGCGACGTAAGACGACCGAGTTAGAGCCGTTTTCCTTTTAGACCTTCGGGTTACTGTAGCGCGCGCAATTCAAACTTTTGAATTTCGAAGTCTCTTAGCGACATTACCAGTAAGTCGACAGCTATCCATAAAGCCCAAGATCGCCTTCCTACGACTTACCAACGCCGAGATATGAGAGCGTTCCGAACGAACGAACGAACGGACGCACGCACGCACGCACGCACGCACGCACGAAAAGCTCTCGTAGGGGTTCGCCCGGCTGAGGCCGGGCGAAAAAATAAGCGCCCAGGGCGCTTATTGGAGGATTTACGGTAGTCCCTCAGAGTCACTCCACTCCACTGACACATTGCAGACTGCCTCCTACAACTGGTCGAGCCGCTGAAGCGGTTCTACCGAGCCGATCGCGAGTTCCTACTCAAGGAGTGGGCGGACTTCTTCGACCTCGAGGGCGCCGTCCGCCTGGCGCGCGACAAGGACGTCGCCTCCTACGGCTTCTACGTGACGCTCGAGATCGAGCACCTGGGCGAGACCTTCACCTGCGCCAACTATGCTGACGTCTTCAGGGCGGCGGGGAAAGATGAAGAGGAAGCGCCTAGGTTCCTCGTCTTCTCGGGAGAGGCCGGCTCGGGAAAGACAAACTTCCTCCACAAGGTCGCCTACGACTGGGCCCTGGACCTGGAAGCGAACGACTCTTACAAGGACGCGACCAGCGCCCGATTTCTGCAGAGTCGCTTCCAGCTGTTGATCTTCCTGAAGCTGGGGCGCGTTGCGAGTGGAATGTCGCTTCGAGACGCCATCCATTCGCAGATCCTCGGCAACAGGTTCGTCAACATGGACGCAGTGACAGCTGCACTGGAATTGGACTGGGTCCAGGAGAAGACACTGTTGCTCCTCGACGCCTACGACGAGTTCCGACACGTGGACAGTTGCCCAGAGCTGGACAGCCTGGCCAGAGGGCGCCGCTTGCCCTGTGCGATGGTAGGACGCCACTGTTCTTGTACTGCGCACTGTGGTAGTCCCAAATTGTTTCTCAAACGTCTTTGTAGGTGTTGATCTCCACCAGGCCCCACCTGGCCAAGGACTTGCTGTCAGGAGCGCCTGCAGGAAGTGGGCGTGTAGCCCGCCCTGTGGGTCTGAGGACAGAGGATATGCTGCGAGTGGCCAAGGCGAAGCCCGTTTTCGAGGAGGCGCTCGCATCGCCCACCAACCGAGATCTCGTGAGGCTGCTGCGCAACCCCCTGCTCTTCTTCATGGCGGACATGGTGTTGGACAAACTCTGCCCTGCCACCACGTCAGAAGAAGCGTCATCACCACCGGCTTCCGACATCGAACTATTTGACATCCTCCACACGTTCGTCCAGCACCACCTGGACAGGTTCAGGGTCAAGGCGGCCGCCGCAAATCGCGGCGCCACCGCCTCCGTTGCCGACGAAAAGGACCTCTTCGAGCTTGTCGGTTTGCTGGCGCTCGGCCAGACAAGGTCGGCCAGGCGGAATGGCCAGGTCCGTCGCGCTTGCGCCGATCTTCTGACGGCACTAGTAGCAAGGAAAGAACGTCTAGCTGACTTGCTCGAGTTGGCGGACGATCCTAAGGTCGGCTTCGCTCGCAGACGCCAACGATCGCCCGTCGTTCCTCAAAAGGAAGTCCCGGTGACAATAGACAAATGGACAGCCTTCACAGAGGAGTGGACCTTCCAGCACGAGCTCTTTTCCGACTATTTTGTGGCCAGGGAGGCGTTGCATAAACTAAACAGAAAGCAACAGCAGGCCTTTCATAGGCATTCATACTGCCCCAGAGCACTACTACTCGATCATAACTGCTCCCGTTTCAATGATGCGCGCATCAGAAAGTGCTTCGCACTAGACAACCTGTAACGAGTCGCTTATGCAACGCTTATGCAGGCTGGTGGTTGCTCACTGGGCGGATGGCAAATTCACGCTTGAGATGGCTCTGTCCTTCCTCAACGTAGAACAGATCTACTGTCTTAGCGGTCTTCAACGAGGCATTACGCAGAAGGCTGAATTCTGGCTACACCCCAATAGGGTGAGTGACAGCGCCTTGGTACTGTAGAGAGATACAATATCTGCGCTGTCGGCATTTGGCTATTTCCGACTCGCTTTGCAGTCCGGCTTTGTGCACCTGCGCTGGATTCACAGGCCGAAGAGCCTGACAAAGGAGGAGCTGCGAGCAGTGACCGATAGTCTGGAGGCGTCGTTGGTGGAAAACGGCGGCCAACTGACCTTCAACAATGACGTCAACTTCAGAAGCTCGATGGCGACCGCTGCCTCGCTGTTCAAAACTGTCTCGCCCCACATTTTAGTCAGCATCTCGGTGGACGGCTTTGACGGCATGGACTGGTCGCTGCCCTGGGCCAAGCGGTTCGCTGCCTGGCTCAACCTTTGCCCAAATTTGAAGAGCGTCGAGTTCAAGTCGTGTCAGGGCAGTATTGTCAGCTTGCTGGACGCAGAGACCTTTTGCCGACAGAGGCGGTACGTGTGGTTCAACTGCTCCACTGACTGTATCATCCCGCCATTCCCACCCAGCGGCAAAGGAATAGCCTTGGAAGAGCTCTCTGTCTCCCTATGGGGCACAAGCGCCCCAACCCATGGCCATCTAGCCCTGTTGGCACCCATCGTCTCGTTCTTCAAGCAATGCTCTATCGGAGCCATTCCCAACCACCTCAGTGTGCTAGAGCTGTGCCTGCCGCACACGGTCATTGAACAACCGACGACCGCGACGGAACTCCTGGAGGCCCTATCGAAACTGCCGTCTTTGAAACGCGTCAAACTCGAGGGGCTGGCCACCCATGAAAGCCGCGTGGCGCCAGCCTCCTTGAGGCAGGTCCGGTTGCCGCTGCTCGATGAAGGGACGTTTGTCTCCTTGGAGCAGTTGGACGTCTCATTGTGTTCGGAGCAGATTTGGTTCGAGGCCGACGCCGCAAAGGTGGAGCAACGACTTTGAAGCAACCGGAAAACAGTTCGACGCACAAACAAACGTCCGCTAGGTTGACATTGCTCGAGTTCGGCCATATTGGCATTGCAATATACAAAACATGCTAAGTCGACTGGCTGGATGTTCTTGGACGATTTAGCACGACAGCATCAACCTGTCGTCTTCTCCCACACTGTTATCATAATCCCTTTTACACACAGGTGTGGGCACTGGTGCAGAAACCCCGTCTGCTATCGCTGGCAGCGATGTTCGAGTCAGGCGGATGCGATGGCGGCTGTGTGGACGGTGCCGCGTGTCCCGCCTTAGCGGCCGACTTCCCCGAGCAAACGACTCGCCTTATGAAGGGACTGCCACAATTGGCCGACTTCTCTCTTCAGCTCTGGCCGCCGGACAACGGCGATTTCCTGTGCCTGCACAAGGCTCTGCCTCAGATCTTGAAGGTCGTGCTGGCCCACGGTCGAACCAATTGCTCCATTGAAGCCACCATCGGCGGTCCCGGTGCCCATCCCAGGCACAACCAGCCGCTAGCTGAGCTCAGGCGAACTGCTCAAGCGAACCTTTGAGATTCAAACTGTGCCCTGCAAGATGCACTAGTGTAGTCCTGCCGACAATCTCTGAACGACGGAAGGATGGTTGTGCGCGGGACGGGCGCTTCCCAGCTTACGCACACGCGCCCGCCCTGGACGCTCTGGAAGCCGTCTGGCGAGCGTCCTTTGAGGAAGACTGGTCGATCAAAGCGGAAAGAACGAGTAGAAGCAACGGCGACGAGGACGACGACGACGACGACGACTCATTCTCCAGTTGGGCCAGCGCCGAGGAATTCCCCGCGGACGCTCGCTTCCACGCTCAACAGCTCTCCACCGCTAGGGCCTTCTCCTGCGACGTCACGTTCAACAACGACGGCTCGCCCGACTGACGCGTCCCTTGCGGTGTTTACAACGTCTGTTCAATGTGACAGTTGGACGTAATGAACTGCAACTGTGCACTACGGTTCACCCCGTTAGGAACTTCTCGCGTTGTCGACTAGGAGGCGTAGACAATTATATGTACGTAGCTCGTATAATAATCGCCCATCACTCTAGATGTATGCGAACCGCACTTAACCCCGAGCCGAGCCGAACAGAAAGAGCGTGCCGTCCTCTACGCTACCCACCGATAAATGGCCACATTCACTCTCTCTAGCGATCACACGAAACCATTACCAACGAATGATCAAGAAAGAAGATAAAAGATTCGACCTCGCCACGTATCAAACGAGAAGACTCCGTTGACTAACTACCGTGTTCCACAATTGTTCGTTGATTGGCCACGCGAAATGCGACTGAAGTTTGAATTCGAATTGTCATAAGCGTGTTGCGTCGTATTTTGAAATTCAAACCGTAATCCTACAAACGAACTGAGTTATCTCATTTACAGTACGCATTCATAATCATGACGGATACTTATAATTGTGTGAACTACATAATCCTGTAGAAGCGATGAACAACTAGACACGTTACGTACTACTGTACAATTGCAACGCACTAGCCAGTGAGCCAAATGGCAACGGCCTTCTTGTCTTAGAACCGAACTGTTGCTGTTACACACGCGCATCAGAAAATCGAACAAGCTGTGTGTGTAAAAAGTTCAACCTATACTTTGTGTCTGTCAAATTTTGGTGAACAGTATAATGAACTTTGTACACATCGTTAGCCGCATCTGGAGAAAGTGTCTTGAGAATGTGTACCTTAATGCAAAGTGCAGCTATCCCCACGATACGGTTGTCTGTACAGCTGATCTGAAGCTCAGTGATATCGCCGCGTTCGCTATATGTTATCGGCATGATACGACGCCGTTTATCTGATGTTTCCTACCTGTGTGAAAACGTCACATCCAACAAAAAAACTTGCCAACAGTTTGGTGAGAGCGAATTCCTGTGTTCAGCATACGCATTTCTGTTTCCGCGTGCACATTCATCAATAAACAGCTGTTCTGGCCATCAGGAGAAAATCTCGATTTTGACATTTTTTAAATTTTAATTCTAAATATCTCGAAACTGGAATTTATTAAAACTGTAAAACTATGTCACAAATTCTTATTGGCTTACGGCCTTACCATTTCTGCATTCAAATTCATCAAAAAACGACGTTCTATTTTGCTCATTTATGGAATTTCGAAAAATAATCACGTATTTCTATTAAATTCCATGTTTGAAAAAAATTTCGTTTGCATTACAAATTATCCGCGGTCTATACTCTTTCCATTTCTGAAGAAATTTTGCCGCTATATCATCAGGTGAAAATGTCGATTTTCGACATTTCCATATTTTGATTAAAAATATCTCGAAATTGCAATTTTTAACAACTGCAAAACCATGTCACAAATCCTTATTGGCATACGAACTTTCCATTTCTGCATTCACATTCGTCAACAAATATCGTTGTATTTTAGTCAATTTATGCAATTCTGACAAATAATCGCGTATTTCTATTAAATTCCACATTTCCAAAAAATTTCTTTTGTGTTACAAATTATCCGCGGTCCATGCTCCTTCCATTTCTGAAGAAATTTCGCGGCTAGCGCATCAGACGAAAAAGTCGATTTTCGACATTTTCGAATTTTAATTGCGAATATCTCGAAAATGCGAAATTAGCAACAGAAACGGACATCGGATCCGTACTCAGCGACATCGACTCTACTTGACCACATATGTCACTGACTTTACTTCGGTGCGACGGAAACACACACACACACACACACACACACACACACACACACACACACACACACACACACACATTGTCATCCGTACATATACACCTCGCCGCGCTGAGGCGCGGCGAAAAAATGAGCGCAGGAAGTGAATGGAAGAGGCCTCACTCCAAACGCCTCGTCGAAAAGGAGGGTGCAGTGCAGAAAGAACACCCGCACTCATATCGCAAGGTAAATATCGTTACAGCTCGCTGAAAAGACTTGGAACTTGGGTCTCGTGTCGGCACTAACGGCCCAACAAAGATCTGGCAATCTCCCCGGCGTCGAGCTTGACGGAACCGGCCAACTGCAGTGTCTTGTCCAACGCGCACACTTCCACATCGCGCAACTGAATTGCGTCGTCGTCGTCGTCGTCGTCGTCGTCGTCGTCGTCGCCGCCGCCGCCGCCGCCGCCGCCGCCGCCGCCGCCGCCGCCGCCGCCGCCGCCGCCGCCGCCGCCGCCGCCGCCGCCGCCGCCGCCGCCGCCGCCGCCGCCGCCGCCGCCGCCGCCGCCGCCGCCGCCGCCGCCGCCGCCGCCATCGAAGTTAACGACGGCCCGCCTCCCTTCCGGCGGACAGGCTAGGCGACAGCTTTTGCAACGACACACGGCGATTGAGAAGTTCATCTTGTTCCCCATTGGCACGACGGTCAAGCGCCCCTTTTGGAATTTGATTTGCATTGGCTCCGAGGCGAACATGCGGACGTCGACGTCTGAAACGAGTGTACAGTAGAAAGGCAACATCGTAAATGGCAACGCGTGGATGATCATTTGCTCATAGCATTGCGAGCTGGGCAAGCACGACACACACACACACCACAGCAGAGGGACGTATGCAGACTAATGCAAAGCTACCTAAAACAAGCTTGGCCTTCAAACAGATAAGTCATTGTGTTCCGACAGCTGGCTGACGTTGTACGTCGTCGTTCGCTCGCTCGCTCGCTCGCTCGCTCGCTCGACGCACGCACGCACGCACGCACGCACGCACGCACGCACGCACGCACGCACGCACGCACGCACGCACGCACGCACGCACGCACGCACGCACGCACGCACGCACGCACGCACGCACGCACGCACGCACGCACGCACGCACGCACGCACTAGCACACAATTTCAAGAGCCTTACTCTACTGAAAACCTTTGATTACTTCTACTTGTGAATCACGAGCGCCCACGGTGTGTGTCGTAAAGCTCCCCAAAGCCAACATCGGCAGAGATCTTCCTCAATTCCGCTCGAAGTTCCGACTGTATTTCTCGGAAGTGCCAGCCGCGAAACATGGGGTCGTCCCACATCCTCCTCTGCGCAGCGTCCAGTCGCAGAAACGAGTTGACGAACGCTTCACTAACGAACGCGTAGCCCATTTTGGAGGAAAATCCTTCCGTCGTCGACAACTCGTGCCCATTCACGGCGCTCGGGATGGCGCTCTGAGATGTATGGTTTGTGAGGTGGGCCTTGAAAACGACTTCGAAGGCCTCCTCTGTCGCACTGAAAATAGATCTATGTCGGCATTGATTTATGGAATACCTAAGCACCGCAATGCATTAAAAGTAGAGACTCAGTGCTGTCGTACGTATAATGGGAGGGTGTGGGTGGGGTGGGGGTGAGGGGGGGGGGGGGACTGGGCGGGAGGGGGGGGGGGGGGGGTTATGAGGAGGCGAGCCGGAAGAGGGAGAAGCTATACCCCAAGAACCGCCCACAGTCCACCCCACCATCCCCACCCCCCCCCCCCCCCACAAGTAGTTAGTAAATGTTAAAACCATCCACCCCTACTTTTTCGACTAGCTAGAGCGTTCTAATGCTCACCAATGGATTCAGCGGGGTCGAAAACCTACCCCTATGCCAAGTTTCGAGAAGTTTCCACTTTTCCAATATTCCAAAATTCGACAATATTTTATTGTACGCACCGGTATATCGTTGCGTCATGGCGTACTGTAGAAGTCGCTGTAGAACAACTTGTGGTGTATCGTAGGAGTACATAGTAGTATATGAAGGACGTA
Source organism: Linhomoeus sp. GSCO2_2 (assembly GCA_030248115.1). Lineage (NCBI taxonomy): Eukaryota > Metazoa > Nematoda > Chromadorea > Monhysterida > Linhomoeidae > Linhomoeus > Linhomoeus sp. GSCO2_2. Next base: position 40,987 of record JASAMZ010009328.1, on the reverse strand, counting down.
TCACGCGCGCATTGGTAAAAGTGCAAAACAAACGTGTAATAACAGCAAAGTTGTGTGTCGGTCTTCGGCAGCGCGCGACCGAATCTGGAGAAGTCTGTACGCGCGGTTGTTTCATGGTGTAAAGACGAAAGTTTTCGGTCGGTTAGGCGATGCGTCGTCGTCGGGCTCGGGCAGCGCTCGGAAAGAAGTTGGGGTAACGCAAAGATTGTAAAACTGTTTGTGCGCGCGCGTCTCTTGGACACGGCGAGAGAGAGATAGGCGTCGGTAGAATGTTCGAGAAGGGGCAGTATGCGCGCGCGGGGGAACGCAGACGGACGGCCACACAGTGGCATGCGCCGACAGCGGCGTAGGTAGGGGGAGAGACAAGCGAACAGCGTGGCAGGAGAGGCGGGCCGAAGTGCGCCTGTAGACGAGACGGGCGTACGACACCGGGATGGGGGTATGCAGAGGAGGTCGCTGTGCCACCTTCTTCTGTAGACGCATCGTTTCAAAAGCCAACTTTCAAAGGAGCAAAAGCAAAAAGCAACTGCGTATGCGGATTTGAACCCGCGGTACTTTATATTATAAGCCGAACGCGTTAACAATTATACCAAGTTGCTTTACAGAACCGGTTCTAGAAGGGCCTTACCTATGTACTTGACACAGGCCGCGCCAGCCGCATGCGACGTGTGCGGAGGAAGGGGAGAGCGGGCGGCTATGGCTTGGGTTGATGCAAGCCAGCTAGACGCGCGTGACATGTTGTAACAGGCGCAGACAGACACAGACGGAGTTGCGAAACACATGTCTGCCTCTGTGTGAGGATGGTGTAATGATGGATCCCAGGTGAGATTGGTGTACTAGAAGTGATGACAGTGCAACTTCACACAATTGCTAAAACACGCACCGGCCGGTGAAGAACACAATACCTAAAACGCGCACAGGCACAAAAACCGCACAAAGCTATTGGATGTGTCATGGTACATAATATGTCTATTTTTGGAGGTGTTTTCTTCTAGAGTTGGATTGACACCAAGTATTGCGAAATTTTCCAAAACTTAACACAAAGTCACGTAAAGTCCTTACACTCGAACACAGGTTTCACGAACTGAAGTTAAGTTACAGAAACTAAATCAAAAGTCCAAAAACTCCGCTGTCGTTTTTGCGGCTTGCCTGCCACTTTTTAAGGCCGAATGAAAAGTTTCCACAAAACTTGCTCAAAACTACTGTACTTCAAGATACATACGTCTCTTTTGGAGGTGTGTCTCTTCGAGAGTTGGGGTAGCACCAAGTATTGCGAAGTTTTGCAAATATTTCCATTAAGTTATTGAAGGCTTCAATAGCTCACACAATGGTTCCAAAAACTAAAACTTAAGTTATAGAAACTGCATGAGCTGAAGTTTTGAAACTCTGCAGTTGTTTTGACGGCTGGCCTGTCACTTTTTAAGGCCGAATGCAAAGTTTCCACAAAACTTGCTCAAAACTACTGTACTTCAAGATTCATAATGTCTTTTTGGAGGTGTGTCTCTTCGAGAGTTGGGGTAGCACCAAGTATTGTGAAGTTTTGCAAATATTTCCATTAAGTTATTGAAGGCTTCAATAGCTCACACAACGGTTCCAAAAACTAAAACTTAAATTATAGAACCTATAGCTGAAGTTTTGAAACTCTGGAGTTGTTTTCACGGCTGGCCTGTCACTTTTTAAGGCCGAATGCAAAGTTTCCACAAAACTTGCTCAAAACTACTGTACTTCAAGATACGTCTCTTTGGCAGGTGTGTTCTTTCGAGAGTTGGGGGTAGCACCAGATTGTGAAGTTTTGTCACATTTACACGATGTCAAGTGAAGGTTCATCGAACACAGACGTCAAGCACCCTGCAGAACCGAATCACAAGTTGTAAAACTCTCCCACCTAGGCCAATGGAAGGTTTTACACATACTCAAAACTGCAGTACACCAAACAAGCTATGTCTTTTTCATCGGTCTGTCTAGATAAGGTTTGACTTGACAACCATTAGTCTTGTGTCATGTAACAACAACTTGCATTGTTACATGTTGCACTGTGTGTGGCGTATTATGATGATAGTGTAACCTCTATGTTGCGTGTTGCACCACATTCTTCCATATGACGAAACATTTTTTTTTCGAAACGATATAACGTACAACAGACAATGACTGTAATTTAGGATTTTTTCTCTGAACATTTGGTAGGTTGAGCCAAATAATCAAATCAAATAGCCACTAAAAATGGCATCAAACCTGTCCTCAAGCGCTACAACTTGTCGCTTGGCCAGACATCGTTTTGGAGTTCCCCACATATCCTCGCAGCGCTGCCGAAACAGAGGGACCCAGTAGCTAAACGAGCCTATGGTCAAGTTGCCACGTCAGACGAGGAAAAGGTTTAGTTTGTAATCTTTAGGAAGAGATTTCAGTAAGCGCTCAAGTAAAGTTCGCAAACTGCTTCCAAAAAAATTGCGAACCCACACCAAAAGGGGAAGTGAAAACTAAGCCCAAGACAACTCTTCTTCTTGGGCTTAGTTTTCACTTTCCCTTTGGTGTGGGTTGCCCCAATTTTTTTGGAAGCAGTTTGCGACTTTCTTGAGCGCTTACTGGAACCTCCTCCTAAAGAGTTACAAAACTAGACCTTTACTCATTATCATAGCAGCGTGGCAACTTGCCATAGGCTCGTTTGAGCTGCTCAGCAATCCTCTTGCTTCGAACCACAGCACTGCGAGGATATGTAGGGAACTCCAAATGATCTCTGGCCAAGTTGGACGACAAGTTGTAGCGCTTGACAGGGTTTGATGCCATTTTAGTGGCTGCTTAGATTTGATTATTCGGCTAGACGGCCAGCCAGATGTTCAGAAAAATCCAAAGTATTTTACAGTCATTGTCTGTTGTACGTTATATAGTTTCGAAATGTTTCGTCATATGGAAGAATGTAGTGCAACGCAACAGTGCAAGGTTACACTATCATCATAATACGCCACACGGCATGCAACATGTAACAATGCAAGTTGTTGTTACATGACACAACTAATGGTGTCAAGTCAAACCTTATCTGTAAAAGACAGACAATGGAAAAGAGACATAGCTTGTTTGGTGTACTGCAGTTTTGAGTATGTGTAAAACCTTCCATTTGGCCTAGTGGGAGAGTTTTACAACTTGTGATTCAGTTTCTGCAGGGTTCTTGACATCTGTGTTCGAGTCATGGAACCTTCACTTGACATCGTGTAAATGTCGACAAAACTTCGCAATACTTGGTGCTACCCCAACTCTCGAAGAGACACACCTCCAAAAAGAGACGTATGTATCTTGAAGTACAGTAGTTTTGAGCAAGTTTTGTGGAAACTTTGCATTCGGCCTTAAAAAGTGACAGGCCAGCCGTGAAAACAACTGCAGAGTTTCAAAACTTCAGCTATAGTTTCTATAACTTAAGTTTTAGTTTTTGGAACCGTTGTGTGAGCTATTGAAGCCTTCAATAACTTAATGGAAATATTTGCAAAACTTCACAATACTTGGTGCTACCCCAACTCTCGAAGAGACACACCTCCAAAAAGAGACGTATGTATCTTGAAGTACAGTAGTTTTGAGCAAGTTTTGTGGAAACTTTGCATTCGGCCTTAAAAAGTGACAGGCCAGCCGTGAAAACAACTGCAGAGTTTCAAAACTTCAGCTATAGTTTCTATAACTTAAGTTTTAGTTTTTGGAACCATTGTGTGAGCTATTGAAGCCTTCAATAACTTAATGGAAATATTTGCAAAACTTCGCAATACTTGGTGCTACCCCAACTCTCGAAGAGACACACCTCCAAAAAGAGACGTATGTATCTTGAAGTACAGTAGTTTTGAGCAAGTTTTGTGGAAACTTTGCATTCGGCCTTAAAAAGTGACAGGCCAGCCGTGAAAACAACTGCAGAGTTTCAAAACTTCAGCTATAGTTTCTATAACTTAAGTTTTAGTTTTTGGAACCGTTGTGTGAGCTATTGAAGCCTTCAATAACTTAATGGAAATATTTGCAAAACTTTGCAATACTTGGTGCTACCCCAACTCTCGAAGAGACACACCTCCAAAAAGAGACGTATGTATCTTGAAGTACAGTAGTTTTGAGCAAGTTTTGTGGAAACTTTGCATTCGGCCTTAAAAAGTGACAGGCCAGCCGTGAAAACAACTGCAGAGTTTCAAAACTTCAGCTATAGTTTCTATAACTTAAGTTTTAGTTTTTGGAACCGTTGTGTGAGCTATTGAAGCCTTCAATAACTTAATGGAAATATTTGCAAAACTTCGCAATACTTGGTGCTACCCCAACTCTCGAAGACACACCTCCAAAAAGAGACGTATGTATCTTGAAGTACAGTAGTTTTGAGCAAGTTTTGTGGAAACTTTTCATTCGGCCTTAAAAAGTGGCAGGCAAGCCGCAAAAACGACAGCGGAGTTTTTGGACTTTTGATTTAGTTTCTGTAACTTAACTTCAGTTCGTGAAACCTGTGTTCGAGTGTAAGGACTTTACGTGACTTTGTGTTAAGTTTTGGAAAATTTCGCAATACTTGGTGTCAATCCAACTCTAGAAGAAAACACCTCCAAAAATAGACATATTATGTACCATGACACATCCAATAGCTTTGTGCCGTTTTTGTGCCTGTGCGCGTTTTAGGTATTGTGTTCTTCACCGGCCGGTGCGTGTTTTAGCAATTGTGTGAAGTTGCACTGTCATCACTTCTAGTACACCAATCTCACCTGGGATCCATCATTACACCATCCTCACACAGAGGCAGACATGTGTTTCGCAACTCCGTCTGTGTCTGTCTGCGCCTGTTACAACATGTCACGCGCGTCTAGCTGGCTTGCATCAACCCAAGCCATAGCCGCCCGCTCTCCCCTTCCTCCGCACACGTCGCATGCGGCTGGCGCGGCCTGTGTCAAGTACATAGGTAAGGCCCTTCTAGAACCGGTTCTGTAAAGCAACTTGGTATAATGGTTAACGCGTTCGGCTTGTAATCTAAAGTACCGCGGGTTCAAATCCGCATACGCAGTTACTTTTTGCTTTTGCTCCTTTGAAATTCGGGTTTTGAAACGACACGTCTACAGAAGAAGGTGGCACAGCGACCTCCTCTGCATACCCCTCATACACAGTGTCGTACGCCCGTCTCGTCTACCGGCGCACTTGCGGTCGCCTCTCCTGCCACGCTGTTCGCTTGTCTCTCCCCCCTACCTACGCCGCTGTCGGCGCATGCCACTGTGTGGCCGTCCGTCTGCGTTCCCCCGCGCGCATACTACCCCTTCTCGAACATTCTACCGACGCCTATCTCTCTCTCCCCGCTTCCGATCTCGTATAGGCGCGCGCGCACAAACAGTTTTACAATCTTTGCGTTACCCCAACTTCTTTCCGAGCGCTGCGCGAGCCCGATGACGACGCATCGCCTAACCGACCGAAAACTTTCGTCTTTACACCACGGAACAACCGCGCATACACACTTTCTCCAGATTCGGTCGCGTGCTGCCGAAGACCGACACACAACTTTGCTGTTATTGCACTTTTGTTTTGCACTTTTACCAATGCGCGCGTAATATGTCCCTCACTTACTACTGCCCATCGCAAGTTGGTTATACGACGACTTCTACCGTACACCATGACGCAACGATATACCGGTGCGTACAATCAAACATTGTCGAATTTTGGAATATTGCGAAAATGGAAACTCCTTGAAACTTGGCATAGGGGTAGGTTTTCGACCCCGCTGAATTGCCGCTCATTGGTGAGCATTAGAACGCTCTAGCTAGTCGAAAAAGTAGGGGTGGATGGTTTTAACATTTACTAACTACTCCACACGAAATGGAATTACGCTCACCGGTACCACGAATTTAAGCAAACCCTGGCAAAAACAATTGCTGCGATATTCCGCTCGATTGCCTGACAATTCTAGCGACGCTTCACTCTCCAGTGCGCACTAATGGTCCCACGCTTTCATTTGGCGTATACGTACATTGCGCAACATGATACACTGAATGGAGCAGAAGGGAGCGGAACAAAACCATACTTGGGCTCGCGTGCTAAGCACAGGGACGTCTTTATCGCACGTGAAACGGCAACGTCGCATCCGTATCTGACGAGCAATTTGTTCAAATTCATCAGCTCCGTCGACAGCTGAGGACACAGCTTCTGAAACGCACTAAGAGCGATACTGTGTATTCTGAAAAGTTCGGACAAACGGATAGTTCGAATCTTATTCATGGCCGAATAGGCAATTTTACAGAAGCTACCTACAGTGATTTGTGAGCTCCGAGAGGTCTTTGTCGAACTATTCTATTCTCCTATCCGAATACCCTAAGCGTATCTATCTTTAAGCCATTTCCCGAACTTTTGTCTATTACAATATACACGTGTGAAAGTGTAGACAGATTGGCCGCGAATGTGGTTTAGCAAATCTGGGCTCTCGCCGACTGTACAGGTGTTACGTCTGAAATATTGAAGTCAAAACAAAAATTTTGATGGTACGTAAGCTGTTGTGATACTGTGTATGTCACGTATTCAATTACCTGCTCGGCCAGAGTCTTGGCCGCGACCAGTCGCATTTCAGCCCTGCGATTGTAGAGTTCGTTCTTCTCCTGTCCGTAGCGTGAAACAGCGTCACAAACGTCAGCATCATCGACCGCTTTCTTCTGCAGAGTTGGGTACATATTATGTAGATATGATGGCACCTGGCGATCCTAAATACTACGCGTGTAGGCCGTCAACAAGCTTCGTTTATAAAAACTCGTCTACTGTAGTCTGACTGACGTTGTATTGAGTTTTATATCTTCGAGAAAAGTGTGAGGATTTGTCGCTCTTCGCGAGCTCCACCTTCATTGTGCTCCGCTTCACGAGCTGTTACTTCGATTGCCGGACTACACGGTAAGACGGCGAGTTACAGCTGTTTTGCGCTTGCGAACTTTGAGTTACTGTAACTTGTGAAGTTAAAATTTTTGAGTGTCGAGAAGTGATCCGTTCAGCGAGTCGAGACCTATCCAAAGAGCCCGAGATCATCTCTCTACGACTTTCCAACGCCGCGATTGAAGTGCGTAACGCACGCTCGAACGGACGCACGCACTCACGCTGAGCTCTGGTAGGGTGTCGCCCGGCTGAGGTCGGGTGAGAACACCGTCGAATGAACGCAGGAGAACGATTTCTCGCAACACTCCGACACGGAACGGTTCTGAGCGCCCAGTACACCATATTATGTGCGTATGTAATGCACCTCTGAATGTGGCCGAAAGGTTGCCGATCCGTATGGCGCAGTCTTCGCTCGTCAACTGCGCCACTCCGCCCGCCGTTGTCGACAGACCCAGTGTCAGACGAGCCTTCAGATCGCCCACTTCGACCCTCGCCGCGCCGATCTAAAAGGCCATTGGTAGGTAGGCTGACTCCCCCTCCTCCCTAGCCGGAGGCGCACCCTGTAACCCCCCCCCCCCCCCCCCGCCCTACCTCTACACCCCCTCCCCCCTAACCATAGGTGCAGGCGGGGGGGGGGGGGGGGGGGCAACCCCCCCCTCTGGCCCTGGCCTCTAGTGAACTTTTCACTGATACTCCCCCCCCCTGGCATCCGAAATTCGGAAAAAAATCCGGAAATTTCGGAAATTTTCTTGTATTTTTGGTAGTTTTTGGTCCTATTTTGTCCAAATTTTCGCCTGCGGCGCTATATTTCGTCCATTTATGCACAAATTAGCGTGTTTTTGACCAAATTAAGGCCATTTTTAGCGTATTTTTGGCCATTCTAAAAAGCTGTTCACTGGACCCAGGCCCCCCACCCCCACACAAAAATTTTCCTAAACAACCACCCCCCCCCCCCCCCTGGCCTCCGGGTGGCCTGCACCTATGCCCCTAACCTCCCGAAAGACCATTCCAATCGCGATACTCGCCACACCTTCCAATTCTCCTCGTCTCTTATGACGACGTCAAGAACGGCTGACAGGCCACCGTGCGTCATGGACAGTTTGTTGGGCGGCTCGAAGTGCAGCTTGAAGCCGTCGCCTATAACTGGCATGTTGCGGGTATGTACCGGGTGTTTCGAAAGTCCAGCACCGTCCTCGCCCATTCGTGAGGGAATGCGAGCTCAAAACGCATAATTGGTCGATTTCTCAAGACTCGCTTGACGCTTGCTTGTAGCAGCCACAACTTGTGCTGTATCGCAGCTATTCTGATGCGACTTCCACCAGTGTAAAGAAGAGAAACGATGCTTTCGAATGCGGTTGAAACTAATATCATAGCTTGTTACGCGCTCGAGAACGGACAATTCGAATTTGGCGCGCGTGACCAATTTTGCATTTCGAGCTCCCTTTCCCGTACGAATGGGTCTAGGGTGCTGAAATTTGGCGTCAGATGTGTCAACACATTCTTCTATGTATCTCCAAGTTTCATCCTTCTAGCTTTCCTACAGATTGCTGGCGAGGGGAGTTCTGGACTTTCGAAACACCCGGTACGTGGGGTGGGGGGGGGGGTGAAGGGACACATCCCTCTTTTGCATTGTCCGCAATTGCAGCTTCTTCTCGACTTTTAAAATACAGGGTGGCGCACGTATCTATTCCCGATTCTATTTGGCTATAACTCGGTCATTTTCAAACGAATCTTCCTCAAATTTTGACACAACATAGACACACATTCAGAATTTTTTCCCTGCAAAAATCATTAAAATTCGCCCGGTGAATCGTTAGTTTTAGCAATTACAGTAGAAATAGTCAACTTTCGTTGTCTTGTCGCCTGAGAGCCTGACAAACGCGAAGTCGTCTGCTATGAAAACTCTGAGCAGTTTCAAAACCTTGACTTTTATCCAGTTGAGGTCAAGAAATCCAAAAAAATGCTTTGCTATCACTGAAAATCTGAAAGGCGCCGGCTGCTTTGACTGATGAAGGAGAAGAAGAAGAGCGCCTGGCACGCTGGGGGAAGGTCACAGAAGAGGGTGGGGTCACGTAAAAGAGCTTAACTTGAGAGTTGTGCGATGGAATTAGCCGAAATTTTAACACCAAAAATTCTAAAGGTTTGCCAGTATTGTACGAAAATATCAAGAAGATCCGTTAGGAAATGACGGAGTTATGGTCAAATAGAATCGGGAACAGATACGTGCGCCACCCTGTAGTTGCTCAAGCACATTCTAGGCAAAATTGCTTCGCGTCGGCGAAGCCAATAACCAATGGCAGGATTCGAACTCGTGAGTCGTGATCGCTGGGTTCAGGCTTAACCGTCTAAACACTGAGCTACAACAAGCTGTAAATCTTGGTGAAGAGTGTAGTGAGTTTCATTCGCATAATTAGCCGTATCTAGAGAAGGTATCTTGAAAACGTGTACCGCTATTAAAATGCAGCTATTACCACGATACGGTTGTCTGCACAACTGATCTAAAGCTCAGTGATATCGCCGCGTTCGCTATATGGTATCGGCATGATACGACGCCGTTGATCTGAAGTTTTATACCTGTGGGAATACGGCACATCGAACAAAAAACTTGCCAACTGTTTGGTGCAGTCAGTCTCTACCAGGAGTTTTGTTTGGTTGCGTATTTCTCGTTATGACGCTTTTGTCAATTTATAGAATTATGGCAAATTGTGGCGTATCCCATAAACCTGCGCTAAAAAATTATCAATATTACTTGCATACCTAACTAATAATTTTCTGCTCGCGATTGATTTTGCATCGCATACTAAGATAAGTCCGCCTGGGAAGCGTCCATTTTCGCGTACTAAGATTATTCATTCGGCAAATCATCCCGTACTAACATTTTCTTTCAGGGATCCATCCCGTATTGACCTAGACTGTCGGCGACCGGCCGGGCCCGCCACCAAATCGCATACTAAGATTTTCTTTTGACTATGCATACCGTAAAGAAATCTTTTAATACAGAATCTGGTGTCTCATTCCTGTATTGAGCTTTGTATGCGCCATACAGTACTGGCTAGAGACAGTGCTACATTTGGCCCAGGGTCGATGCCCTGGGACTCTCAGCGGCCCAAAAGAGTCCCGGGGCTTTTGGGTAGTCGACCCGGGACTCCCTCGCCGCTGCCCTGTCAAGGCGTAGATAGTGCACGTCTATTGAGTGGAATAGATGCATAAGAGTGTGGAGAAACCTCGAAGGACTAGGCCGCGTTCTTATGTGGCACTTTCGTCGCCTGTGTTGTTCCTTTAAAGCCGCGGTGACACTACTATCACCTTGGCAAAAATCTCCGTTCGACAGCGACTACGACGACGGTGATGACAACCACGATGACGACGATGACCACGACGACGACGATGGCTCAGCCGAAGCCTAGGGTTGCCTAAGCCCAAGACTTTTACCCAAGCGTAAGCCTAAGCCTAAGCCTAAATCTAAGCCTAAGCCTAAAACTAAGCCTAAGCCCAAGCGTAAGCCTAAGCCTAAGCCTAAGCCTAAAACTAAGCCTAAGCCTAAGTCTAAGCCTAAAACTAAGCCTAAACCTAAGCCCAAAACTAAGCCTAAGCTTAAGCCTAAGCCTAAAACTAAGCCTAAGCCTAAACTGCTCAATAGTCAACTGCGTCATTCTGGTGCAGCAGGACAAAATGAACTTGAAGAACTCCGCCGCCAAAGGACTGAGGGTGGAACAGCTGCTGGAGCTGACCACCTCGTCGACCACCCTGGCGAAGAATCTCAGAGAGTGTCCCGTGCGGGTCAGGCTGAACGGCGAAGAGCTGCAGAGGGTCAGATACAAGTGGGAGCTAGGGCACTGGCCCTGAAAGGGCAGCAGAAGAATCTGCAGAAAATGCGCCGACAATAACAAGAAGTCGATGTACTACTGTAGTGCTTGCGGTGTGAGCCTGCACGTCGGCTGTTTTGAATCGTTTCACAGACGAAATGGCTGACAATTGAATAGAAAAGTGTGAGAAACACTAGAAAGCACCGTAATCCACATAAGATTAATATTTGCACATTCAAAGCCTAATAAGTTGGATAGAATGCATCTCGCACAATGGAAAAGTAAGTAAGAGATGCAGTGTGATCGGATAAAGAGATTAACTTAGTACGCGAATTAGAACCGGACGCTGATAGAGAAGGCCCGGTGTAAAGAAAATCATAATACGGGAATAGATTAGGATGATACGGGATTCATATACGTGATCCTGTATTGAGAAATCTCACTATGGGAATCCAGGCCGGATCGCGGGTTGACTGAAACTTAGTATGGGAAACGTCTCAAATCGCGTACTGAGAAAAGTCATTATGCGAAAATAATTATCGATACTAGATGAGTACCCTACTAAAATCTTAGTATAAGATATGTACCGTGTCAAGAAGGATGCATCGCGAAAACCCCAAATTTCAGTACCTGATCCATGGGACATTTTTGTCCTAACGCGGGTTTATGGGGTATTTCTGTACAATTCCACAATTGCAAACAATTTTGTTTGTGTTACAAATTATCTGCGGTCTATGCTCTTTCCATTTCTGAAGAAATTTCGCCGCTAGTCCATCAGGCGACAGAGTCGATTTTCGACATTTTTACATTTTAATTGTAAATATCTCTAAATTGCAATATTTCAAAACTGTAGAACCATGTCACAAATGCTTATTAGCTTACGACCTTTCAATTTCTGCATTCACATTCGTCAATAAATGACGTTCTATTTTTTGTCAATTTATGAAATTTTGACAAATAATTGCGTATTTCTATTAAATTACACAATTGAAAAATTTCTTTTGAGTTACAAATTGTCCACGGCCTATGCTCTTTCCACTTCTGAAGAAATTTCGCCGCTAACTCATCAGGCGAAAAAGACGATTTTCGACATTTTCATATTTTAATTGTAAATATCTCCAAATTGCAATTTTTCAAAACTGAAAAAGTGTGTCACAAATTATTATTGGTTCACAACGTTTCAGTTTCTGCATTCACATTCGTCAATAAATGACGTTCTATTTTTGTCAATTTATGAAATTTCGACAAACAATTGCGTATTTCTATCAAATTCCACATTGACAAAAAATTTCTTTTGTGTTACAAATTATCAGCGGTCCGTGCTCTTTCCATTTCTGAAGAAATTTCGCGGTTAACTCATCAGGAGAAAAAGTCGATTTTCGACGTTTTTGAATTTTAATTGTGAATATCTCGAAAATGCGAAATTAGCAACAGAAACGGACATCGGATCCGTACTCAGCGACCTTGACTCTACTTGACCACATATGTCACAAATCTAACTTCGGTGCCACGGACGGACGGACACACACACACACACAGACAGACATTGTCATCCGTATATATACACCTCGCCGCGCTTACTTCGGTGCCACGGACGGACGGACACACACACACACACAGACAGACATTGTCATCCGTATATATACACCTCGCCGCGCTGAGGCGCGGCGAAACAAGTCTCTTTTAACAAGTGATACGTGACACTCCTCGAGTGTCAGATAGGCACTCCGCGCGATTGTTTTAGCAGACGGGGGCACAGAAACTCCAACAAGTGTTGCATTCCCGTTAGATTTGTTTGTTCCCAATTGTTTCAGCGTAGAACTAGGGTCTATAGCCCGGGGTGGGCCTAAGCAGATGCCATACCCTTAGAGGCCGATGTGGCGCAAGTGACGCGTTGGAGCAGGCTGTACTGACGACGATGAGCGCAGGCTGTACTGACCGCTGACTGTCTATAGCCACTCACAATGTAGAATGCCAGCGGCGCTCCAATTGTACAGGCGCGCCTTATCTACACTACACAGCGGGGGCTCCCCCGCTGGGGTGGACGGCGTTGGTGGCTACAGTACGATGCTCCTATAACTCGGTTCGATTGCGCGTACGTAGACGCCTTTCTCTGCGCGTCTTATATGGACGGCATACTGTAGGCGCAGCAAAATCAATGGCGGACGGTATTTTCGGAACTTCGCGAAATTTTACAGAGCGTGAGTATTCGGCCAAAATCAGGCTAAAGGCACCGCAAATCGCCAAACAAACGACGGATTCGCGTTTTGCGGCGTCAGAAAACCCAGACACAACTGTCAACGCAATTTTGAAATTTCGACCCCGGGACCCAATTTTTGGCCGGCCGGGTGCCGAAAGCAGGGTAAAGGCGTTCAAAATCGCAAAACAAACACCGGATTCGTGTTCAGCGTCGTCGGAAACCCCCGAAACAAGTGAAAACACAATTTCGAAATTTTGACCCTGGGATTCAAAATTCGGCGCGGCCGGGGTGCGGTACCTCAAAATGGTCAAGACAGTTCGTCTAGACCAACTTTTGACGCTGAATACGCTGCAATGGTCAATTTGCCGCTAAAAGCACGCCTTCCGGCCCAAAAATCCATTCAAAGTCGAAAATCCGAATTTCCGCTCAAGACCCGGGACTTTTGTCACCGCGGATCTTCCGAATGGCAAGACCGATCTCGGCGGTTTTGGTCTTGATCGAAAGGTCATAGAAGGCGCTAAGTCAGAAAGAAGAGTTTGCGAGAATCCACCGTCGAGTTATGATTTTTTAAATGTCGGAAAAATTTTCAAAATTTTGAATTTTCTACCGTACTCCCGCGTCGGACCACCTAGAGAGCCCGTTTTGGAAATTAATGGTAGAGGACCCAAAGGTCTACAACATATCCAAAAATCACCAAATTCGGTCCACTATTGCGAAAGTTGTGGGGTGATTTTATTTACTTAGTAAAAATTCGAATTTTTGAATTTTCGCAAAATTCTTCCACCGCCGAAATTTTTTCACCCCCCGAGCACGCTGCGCGTCGTCATAAGCAATCTTTTAAAAAAATTTGGCTCCCTATGTGCTTCGTAGCGAGCGCCAGCCCCGAACATGCTAACTGTGGGCTTTACCGCTCCTATAGCACTCCTTCGCTTTTCAAGCGGCGGAGTGCCAACAAGCTGTGTGTGTAAAAAGTTCAACCTGTACTTTGTGTCTGTCAAATCTTGGTGAAGAGTATAGTGAGTTTCGTTCGCATAATTAGCCGTATCTAGAGAAGGTATCTTGAAACGTGTACCACTATCAAAATGCAGCTATTACCACGATACGGTTGTCTGTACAACTGATCTAAAGCTCAGTGATATCGCCGCGTTCGCTATATGGTATCGGCATGATACGACGCCGTTGATCTGAAGTTTTATACCTGTGGGAATACGGCACATCGAACAAAAAACTTGCCAACTGTTTGGTGCAGTCGTTCTTCACCAGGAATTTTGTTTGGTTGCGTATTTCGCGTTATGACGCTTTTGTCAATTTATAGAATTATGGCAAATTGTGGCGTATTTCTATACAATTTCACAATTGCAAACAATTTTGTTTGTGTTACAAATTATCTGCGGTCTATGCTCTTTCCATTTCTGAAAAAATTTCGCCGCTAGTCCATCAGGCGACAAAGTCGATTTTCGACATTTTTGCATTTTAATTGTAAATATCTCTAAATTGCAATATTTCAAAACTGTAGAACCATGTCACAAATGCTTATTAGCTTACGACCTTTCAATTTCTGCATTCACATTCGTCAATAAATGACGTTCTATTTTTGTCAATTTATAGAATTTTGACAAATAATTGCGTATTTCTATGAAATTCCACGTTTGAAAAAAATTTTTTTGTGTTACAAATTGTCCACGTCCTACGCTCTTTCCACTTCTGAAGAAATTTCGCCGCTAGCTCATCAGGCGAAAAAGACGATTTTCGACATTTTCATATTTTAATTGCAAATATCTCCAAATTGCAATTTTTCAAAACTGAAAACTATGTCACAAATTCTTATTGGCTCACGACGTTTCAGTTTCTGCATTCACATTCGTCAATAAATGACGTTCTATTTTTGTCAATTTATGAGATTTCGACAAACAATTGTGTATTTCTATCAAATTCCACATTGACAAAAAATTTCTTTTGGGTTACAAATTATCAGCGGTCCGTGCTCTTTCCATTTCTGAAGAAATTTCGCGGTTAGCTCATCAGGTGAAAAAGTCGATTTTCGTCATTTTTGAATTTTAATTGTGAATATCTCGAAAATGCGAAATTAGCAACAGAAACGGACATCGGATCCGTACTCAGCGACCTTGACTTTACCTGACCACATATGTCACATATCTTACTTCGGTGCCACGGACGGACGGACGGACGGACACACAGACAGACAGACAGACAGACATTGTCATCCGTATATACACACCTCGCCGCGCTGAGGCGCGGCGAAAAAAGCGGAGTGGTTTTGAGCTTTGACTTTTTACTGAGATTGTAGCAAGGCCCTTTCCGGTTTCGTGCAGCGTCTTTGACTCTCCTCGCGACTACACTTTTTGGAGTGGTCTTGCTACGCAACATTGGTATCGCTCGGGTTTAATTCTTTAAACCAAGAAAATCATCTTTTCAGACTAAATTTAAAAAAACACTGGAATCTAACGCAAAACTACAGGTTAATTGTGAGCATGATTTTATGCTGGCTTGCAGTGAGCTCTTCAGCGATGTCAAGATCGCTACTGTAGCCCTCTCATTGACCTTTTGAAACTTTTTATTGTCGGATTCTTGCTCAGGAGGTCGAGCGCTTCATTTTGATATGCGATTCGACTAGGTTCGGTGAAGCTTTGACTTTTCGCGGACATTACTTCGGGATACTGTAGCGCGCAATTCTTAAAACTTGCTATTATTTCGACGTCACAGTTCGCGAGAGTAGTCCCAGGGCTACTCGCCGATGTGTCGAACTCAACTCAGCGACGTCAGACAAGCGAGTTATTAAGCCCGAAGCAAGCGTGTCGTTTCCAGTTTTCGACGCGTTTTGGATACGGTAGCTCTCTCTTTAAACTTTTGAAACTTTTTGTTGTCGGATTCGTGCTCAGGAGCTCGAGCGCTTCACTTTGATATGCGATTTGACTAGCTTCGGCCAACTTTTGTCTTAAAATGGACCCCACTTTGGGGTACTGTAGCGCGCGAGTTTGAAAACTTATTTCAGTTTTGAACACTCAGATGGCGAGAGGAGTCCGCAGGCTACTCGACGATGTCTCAAACTCGCCCTACGACGTCGGACGAGCGAGTTATTAAGCCCGAAGCAAGCGTAACGTACGCACGCACGCACGCACGCCGAGCTCTTGATAGGGTTCGCTCGGCTGAGGCCGAGCGAAACAAGGTACGCACGCACGCACGCCGAGCTCTTGATAGGGTTCGCTCGGCTGAGGCCGAGCGAAACAAGTCTCTTTTAAAAAGCGGAGTGGTTTTGAGCTTTGAATTTTTACTGAGATTGTAGCAAGGCCCTTTCCGGTTTCGTGCAGCGTCTTTGACTCTCCTCGCGACTACACTTTTTGGAGTGGTCATTGGTATCGCTCGGGTTTAATTCTTTACACCGAGAAAATCATCTTTTCAGACTAAATTTAAAAAAAGACACTGGAATCTAACGCAAAACTACAGGTTAATTGTGAGCATGATTTGATGTTGGCTTGCAGTGAGCTCTTCAGCAATGTCAAGACCGCCGCTTTTCAACGCACGAGTGCCAAGAAATAACAAACCAAAATCTGCAGTTTTCATCGCGTTTTGGTTACTGTAGCCCTCTCATTGACCTTTTGAAACTTTTTTGCTGTCGGATTCTTGCTTAGGAGGTCGAGCGCTTCATTTTGATATGCGATTTGACTAGGTTCTATGAAGTTTTGACTTTTTGCGGACATTACTTCAGGATACTGTAGCGCTCAATTTTTAAAACTTGTTATTATTTCGACGTCACAGTTCGCGAGAGTAGTCAGAGAGCTACCAGTCGATGTGTCGAACTCAACCCAGCGACGTCAGACAAGCGAGTTATTAAGCCTGAAGCAAGCGTGTCGTTTCCAGGTTTTGGCGCGTTTTGGTTACTGTAGCTCTCTGTTTAAAGTTTTAAAGCTTTTTGTTGTCGGATTCGTGCTCAGCAGGTCGAGCGCTTCACTTTGATATGCGATTTGACTAGCTTCGATCAACTTTTGTCTTAAAACGGACCCCACTTTGGGATACTGTAGCGCACGAGTTTGAAAACTTATTTCAGTTTTAAACACTCAGATGGCGAGAGTAGTCCGAGGGCTACCCGTCGATGTGTCGAACTCAACCCAGCGACGTCAGACAAGCGAGTTATTAAGCCCGAAGTAAGCGTGTCGTTTCCAGTTTTCGACGCGTTTTGGTTACTGTAGCTCTCTCTTTAAACTTTTGAAACTTTTTGTTGTCGGATTCGTGCTCAGGAGCTCGAGCGCTTCACTTTGAAATGCGATTTGACTAGGTTCGGACAACTTTTGTTTGATAATGGACCCCACTTTGGGATACTGTAGCGCGCGAGTTTGAAAACTTATTTCAGTTTTGACCACTCAGATGGCGAGAGGAGTCCGCAGGCTACCCGGCGGTGTCTCAAACTCCATCCTACGACGTCGGACGAGCGAGTTATTAAGCCCGAAGCGAGCGTGACGTACGTACGCACGTACGCACGTACGCACGTACGTACGCACGTACGCACGTACGCACGCACGTACGCACGTACGCACGTACGCACGCACGCCGAGCTCTTGATAGGGTTCGCTCGGCTGAGGCCGAGCGAACAAGTCTCTTTTAAAAAGCGGAGTGGTTTTGAGCTTTGAATTTTTACTGAGATTGTAGCAAGGCCCTTTCCGGTTTCGTGCAGCGTCTTTGACTATCCGCGCGACTACACTTTTTGGAGTGGTCTTGCTACGCAACATTGGTACCGCTCGGGTTTAATTCTTCACACCAAGAAAATCATCTTTTCAGACTAAATTAAAAAAAAGACACTGGAATCTAGCGCAAAACTACAGGTTAATTGTGAGCATGATTTGATGTTGGCTTGCAATGAGCTCTTCAGCGATGTCAAGACCGCCGCTCTGCAACGCACGAGTGGCAAACCAAAATCTGCAGTTTTCATCGCGTTTTGGTTACTGTAGCCCTCTCATTGACGTTTTGAAACTTTTAGTTGTCATTCTTGCTCAGCAGGTCGAGCGCTTCATTTTGATATGCGATTCGACTAGGTTCTATGAAGTTTTGACTTTTTGCGGAATTACTTCAGGATACTGTAGCGCGCAATTTCTAAAACTTGTTGTTATTTCGACGTCACAGTTCGCGAGAGTAGTCCGAGGGCTACCCGTCGATGTGTCGAACTCAACCCAGCGACGTCAGACAAGCGAGTTATTAAGCCCGAAGCAAGCGTGTCGTTTCCAGTTTTCGACGCGTTTTGGTTACTGTAGCTCTCTGTTTAAACTTTTGAAACTTTTGGTTGTCGGATTCGTGCTCAGGAGCTCGAGCGCTTCACTTTGATATGCGATTTGACTAGCTTCGGTCAACTTTTGACTTAAAATGGACCCCACTTTGGGATACTGTAGCGCGCTAGTTTGAAAACTTATTTCAGTTTTGAAAATACACTAAGATGGCGTGATGTAAAGTCCGAGGCAGATTCCCGTCGATGTGTCGACCTCAACCCAGCGACGTCAGACAAGCGAGTTATTAAGCCCGAAGCGAGCGTGTCGTTTCCAGTTTTCGACGCGTTTTGGTTACTGTAGCTCTCTGTTTAAACTTTTGAAACTTTTTGTTGTCGGATTCGTGCTCAGGAGCTCGAGCGCTTCACTTTGATATGCGACTTGACTAGCTTCGGTCAACTTTTGTCTTAAAATGGATCCCACTTTGGGATACTGTAGCGCGCGAGTTTGAAAACGTATTTCAGTTTTGAACACTCAGATGGCGAGAGGAGTCCGCAGGCTACTCGACAATGTCTCAAACTCCACCCTACGACGTCAGACGAGCGAGTTATTAAGCCCGAAGCGAGCGTGACGTACGTACGCACGTACGCACGTACGCACGTACGCACGTACGTACGCACGCACGCACGCCGAGCTCTTGATAGGGTTCGCCGATCGAAAACAAGTCTCTTTTAAAAAGCGGAGTGGTTTTGAGCTTTGAATTTTTACTGAGATTGTAGCAAGGCCTTTTCCGGTTTCGTGCAGCGTCTTTGACTCTCCTCGCGACTACACTTTTTGGAGTGGTCTTGCTACGCAACATTGGTATCGCTCGGGTTTAATGCTTTACACTAAGAAAATCATCTTTTCAGACTAAATTTTAAAAAAGACAGTGGAATCTAACGCAAAACTACAGGTTAATTGTGAGCATGATTTGATGTTGGCTTGCAGTGAGCTCTTCAGCGATGTCAAGACCGCCGCTCTGCAACGCACGAGTGCCAAGATATAACAAACCAAAATCTGCAGTTTTCATCGCGTTTTGGTTACTGTAGCCCTCTCATTGACCTTTTGAAACTTTTTGTTGTCGGATTCTTGCTCAGGAGGTCGAGCGCTTCATTTTGATATGCGATTCGACTAGGTTCGATGAAGTTTTGACTTTTCGCGGACATTACTTCGGGATACTGTAGCGCGCAATTTTTAAAACTTGTTATTATTTCGACGTCACAGTTCGCGAGAGTAGTCCGAGGGCTACCCGTCGATGTGTCGAACTCAGCCCAGCGACGTCAGACAAGCGAGTTATTAAGCCCGAAGCAAGCGTGTCGTTTCCAGTTTTCGACTCGTTTTGGTTACTGTAGCTCTCTGTTTAAACTTTGAAAACTTTTTGTTGTCGGATTCGCGCTCAGGAGCTCGAGCGCTTCACTTTGATATGCGATTTGACTAGCTTCGGTCAACTTTTGTCTCAAAATGGACCTCACTTTGGGATACTGTAGCGCGCGAGTTTGAAAACTTATTTCAGTTTTGAACACTCAGATGGCGAGAGTAGTACGAGGGCTACCCGTCGATGTGTCGAACTCAACCCAGCGACGTAAAGCAAGCGAGTTATTAAGCCCGAAGCAAGCGTGGCGTTTCCAGTTTTCGACGCGTTTTGGTTACTGTAGCTCTCTGTTTAAACTTTTGAAACTTTTCGTTGTCGGATTCGTGCTCAGGAGCTCGAGCGCTTCACTTTGATATGCGATTTGACTAGCTTCGGTCAACTTTTGTCTTAAAATGGACCCCACTTTGGGATACTGTAGCGCGCGAGTTTGAAAACTTATTTTTGGTTTGACTACTCAGGTGGCTAGAGGAGTCCGCGGGCTACTCGCCGATGTCTCAAACTCCATCCTACGACGTCGGACGAGCGAGTTATTAAGCCCGAAGCAAGCGTGACGTACGTACGTACGTACGTACGTGCGTACGCACGTACGCACGTACGTCCGTACGCACGCACGCCGAGCTCTTGATATGGTTCGCTCGGCTGAGGCCGAGCGAAAAAATGGAGTCACATGCCAAATATGGCAGAAGAGCACCACTCATCATTTCCACTTTTTGGAGAGGGGAGGTTCGTCCATATCCATGTAACAACACACCTTTGTCATAGCGGACCAGGAGAATCTGTCTGAGCTGAGGCCGGGTGAAGATTTCGTAGGCGGGAAGGGAAGCGATGAAGCGGTGCACCTTGGTTCTCTCGTCCCACTGTCGGCGCGTCAGAATGTGCTCCAGAATGTCGTCACCGGCCTACATGCGTAGACGCGATTCGGAATCTAACGCTCGGCCATTTGAATAGTGATTGTTTCGCCCGGCCTCAGCCGAGCGACGCCCTACGAGAGCGCGGCGTGCGTGCGTGTGTCCGTTCGTCCGTGCGCTGGAAAGTCGAGAGCCGACCTCGGGCTCTTTCGAAAGGTTTCGTCTCACCGATCATTGTTCCATTAGTGATCGAGACCCGATAATTTGAATTTCGCAAGCTACAGTAACCCACCGGCTAGGAACGCAAAACGGCTCAAATCGCCGCACGTTATACGCCGTAGAGAGGGGTGCCGCAGTTCGTTCGAAAGCTCTCGATGTGGCCCTTTGTCCGATGCAAAAACCCGTGCCATTACTGAAACACGTGCTAAGGAAATCGGTCATTCGAGATTCATAGCACGAAAATGGCTCGAACTCGCTCGTCTCACGTCGCAAAGCGACAAGCTCTCAACACACTCTTTCTCGCGCAGACAGGTTCGCCATTTTGAGGCCGGGCGAACAAGCACAAAAGGCGCGGGCACACCATAATATTGCAAACCAATATCGTACCCGCTCCAGTTCGTTCAGTGCCTTCGTCGTCAGTCGAACTCCCAGTCCTGGCTCGACATTTCCAGCGGAGACAATGCAAATGGGGAGCGAGGCAAAGGCAAGAAAGACGGTAGCCTTACAGCAAAACATTATTGGAGTTCTCTAGTGTCTACTGTTCTCTAGTGCAAATCGTCGTTGCGCTCGCGTTGTTTTGCTTTCTCATTGCCTTCACTCACGGCAACTGTTGTGGGGCGGATGTTTATAGCCTGTCCGCTGCCAAGTGTACATACCATAGTTTGCTTGAGTATCGCAAAACACAGAAACTCTGGAATAAACTTCTACTTAAAACAGACGCCGATGGGAAACAGACGGAGTTCAAGCACGCAACAACACACGCGCATGTTCATCAGTGTCGCTACATAGTGTACAGTAATTCGCTCTCCAGCACAGGGCGAGGACGAGGAGATGCAGTAGTTAGCATCACTAGAGTCAATAGCCCGTGAATAGCGCGTTGCAGCTTCAGAGACCGATGTCGCGCAGCTGATTTTTTTTTTTTTTTTTTTTTTTTTTTTTTTTTGTTTTTTGGTTTGCCTTTTCTTCCTCTTTTTTTTTGATGTGTCATCGACACATCCCGGACAGACAGAGCTAGTCTGATGATACATTCTGTTGCCATTCCACGTTCTGTCTGCTCGCTAGGTTTGCGCGCCGCGCTTGCACGGATCCGACACTTCTGCTTCTGCGCTTCTACACTTACGCCCTGCCTACATATCTAGTCTCGGACTAAAGGTTGTGTTTAAGCCTGTGCAACACAGAGGCAAAACATAACAATTGGCGTGCCCCTCGACTGATCGAGCTCTGAGACCTCGTCAACGCCATGCCTGGAGAAGACCCACCTCACAACGTGGCCGCCGGTGGAGACGCCCTTCGAGCGCAAGGCCGTGGCTTGGCCATTCTCCCAGACAAGTACCTGCCATTCCCAGGGGAGCCTGCCATGCGCTTCCGCCTGTGGATTCGACTGCTGGAGGAGTACTTTCGCATGATGAATGCGCAGCTGGGTGGACGTCAGCTGAGCAATCGCGAGAAGAACGGCTATCTCCTCAGTCTTCTGGGAGCAGAGGGTGTGCGGATCTTCAGCGCCAATCCTATCATGGACCAGATTGACACTGCCACCTGGGAAGAGTTCAAAGCGGCTGCCACTGCTCTCTTCGACTCGCCCGTCAACAAAGTGCGCGCACACTTCGACTTCAATCGACGGCTGCAGGGGAGCTCAGAGACAGTGGACGAGTTCGTCACGGCTCTCAGGAGTCTCATGGCAGACTGCACCTTCAACGGCCAGGAGTCCTACCACCTCGCCATTCAGTTGGTCATGGGCTGTGCCAACATGGACACTCAGCGCAAGCTCCTCGCCGAATCTGAGGTCAATCTGGACAAGTTCATCGCCATGATGAAGGCCGACGAGGCTGCCAACCAGAACGCCAACGTTCTGCGTGAAGCTGCTGGCAAGACGGTGTCTGCCATCCAGAACCGCTCTGCCAAAGGTGGTCGCCACAAGCCACCACAGCATCAGCGACAGACCAACGTCACACGTCACTGCTACGGCTGCGGCAGCGAACAGCACCTCTACAAGGACGCTAACTGCCCTGCCAAGGACAAGAAGTGCAACTCCTGTGGCATCGCTGGTCACTTTGCCAAGGTGTGCATGAAGGGCAAGTCGCAGAGTGGACAGAAGTCAGGCGCTGCTGGACATGGTCGCTCCAGCAACAAAGCGATACGCGCGGTGCGTCACGAGTGTCAATTCAACGCCGAGTTCAGTCTCGACAATGGCCAGAAACAGTTGGTGCCAGTCCAACTTGAGGTCGACACAGCTGCGGACGCGTCTACGGTCACAGAAGAGGTCTACCGACGACACTTCTCGCACCTGAAACTGCAGCCTGCTGACGCTCTGAGCAACTTCGACGGTTCCAGTCTCCAGATGGTGACAAGAGGCACTTTCACTACTGAGACGTGGTTCCAAGGTCGTCACGCACCCGTAACCTTTCACGTGGTGAAAGACAGCTGTTCTGCCGTCTTGGGCAAAGCTGCCATTGGCTCGCTACAACTGAAATTGGATGGGTCGACGTTTCGCGTGTCTGCCATCAAACAGGAGACATTCGAAGAGTTTCTGCGCCCTTTCCCCAATGTCACGAAGAAGGAGCTAGGAGAGTTCACCGGCTTCAACCACAAGATCGAGCTGTCGCCAGATTTCAAGCCTTCTGCTCAGAAGATGCACCCAATTCCACTGGCGCGACGAGAGCTGGTCTTGAAGGAGATCGACGACATGGACAACTGTGGCATCTGGGAGGAATCCAAGCACTCTGAATGGGCCCACAACATGGTCACCATCTTGAAGCCCGGTGGAGATTCTGTGCGCATCACAACGAATCTGAAGCCGCTCAACAAGTACGTGGTCCCAGACAGATACCCACTGCCCAACATCAAGGACTTGCTGTTGGAGCTTAAGGGCGCGAAGGTGTACAGCAAGCTGGACACGTCCAGAGCCTACTTTCACCTGCTGCTCGACCCTGAGTCCAGACCCCTCACGGCCACGCTGACGCCACGCGGTCTGCGACAGTACAAACGCTTGCCAATGGGACTGAAGGACAGTGCGTCCGTCTTCCAGAAGGCTATGGACCAGACCCTCTCTGGAATCCCTGGAGTGCTCAACTACGTTGACGACCTGCTGGTCTTTGGTGCCACTCCAGAAGAGCACGACGAGAACTTGCGTCGAGTTCTCCAACGTCTGCACGACAACAACTTTCGCCTGAATGTCGCTAAGTGTGTCTTCAAGCAGAGGAAGGTCACATTTCTGGGCTTCGAGATTTCGGATCAGTGCGTCCAGCCCAACCCGAAGCGCCTCGCTGCCATTGAAGCGCTGCCAGAGCCAGTCAATGTGCACGACATTCAGCAGTTCCTCGGACTCGTGAACTACTTCCACGACTTCCT
Source organism: Linhomoeus sp. GSCO2_2 (assembly GCA_030248115.1). Lineage (NCBI taxonomy): Eukaryota > Metazoa > Nematoda > Chromadorea > Monhysterida > Linhomoeidae > Linhomoeus > Linhomoeus sp. GSCO2_2. The sequence goes on along the minus strand of JASAMZ010009328.1, from coordinate 17,099 downwards.
GCCGAAGCTTGCCGAGCTAACTGAGCCACTGCGAGAGCTCACTCGGAAGGGCATCAAGTTCAACTGGACCGAGCGTCGCAAGAAGGCCTTCACCAAGCTGAAGTACTTGCTGCTGGAGAAGCTCGAGGTCCACATCTTTGACCCTGCCGCCGACACCATTGTTACAGTCGACGCCTCTGGTGTGGGGCTGGGAGCACTGCTGTCCCAGAGACAGAGTGGAGTGGAAGTGCCCATCGCCTTCGCCTCTCACACCCTGACTGAGTCAGAGAGAAACTACGCCGTCAACGAGAGGGAAGCCTTGGCCGCACTTTGGGCGTGCGAACACTGGGAAAAGTACCTGCTGGGACGTCACTTCACGCTGCGCTGTGACCACGCAGGACTGAACGTGCTGCTGCTGACCCAGTCTGCTTCTCGCCGCCAGTCTTCCAAATTCACCAGATGGAGCCAGAGACTGTCGCACTTCGACTTCCACATCGAGCACTGCAAGGGCAGTGACAACAAGGTTGCCGACGCCTTGTCTCGTCTTGTCACTCCAGCTGAGCATCCGGAGCCAGTCTGCGACCCTGACAACGACCTGCTGATTCGACAAGTCAAGTCTCTTGGAGTCTCCATGGCTCGCATCATTGCTGCCACTTCTACTGACGAAGAGCTGAAGAGCGTCTCTCAGCAGTTGGACAAGAACTGGCCAACGCGCGCCAAGGTGCCTGACAAGCTGAAGAGCTACTACAGCGTCCGACACGAGCTGACACGAGGTCCAGGCTACATCTGCAAGTCTGACAAGCTCGTGGTCCCCGTCTCACTGCGACGTGAGATTCTACAGCTGGCCCACCAAGGACACCCAGGCATCGTTCGGATGAAACGCCTGCTACGCACCACTTACTGGTGGCCTGCTATTGACAAGGAGACGGAAAGCTACGTTCGTCACTGTGCTGCCTGCCAAGTGTCTGACAAGTCTGCACCCAAGGCGCACGTGCCAGTGACGCACATTCCAGTGCCAGATAAGCCCTGGGAGAAAGTCGCCATCGACATCAGTGGACCGTTCGCCACTGCGCCAATGTCTCAGCGATTTCTTGTCTCCGTGGTCGACTACCACTCCAACTGGCCAGAGGTGTTGCTCACCAACGACATCACTTCTGCCAAGCTGATACACTGGTTGGAGGAAGTCTTCGCTCGCTATGGTCTGCCCGACACTGTGGTCAGCGACAATGGACCCCAGTTCATCAGCGAGGAATTCACTGCCTTCTTGACCAAAAGGGACATTCGCCACATTCGCACTGCCGTCTACAATCCAGAGGGCAATGGATTGGTAGAGGTCTTCAACCGCTTCCTGAAGCATGGTCTGCAAGCGTACACGGCTACCAAGCAGCCATGGAAGGAGTGCGTGCAACAACTACTGCTGCAGTACCGTGGAACGCCACTGGAGAGTGGAAAGAGTCCTGCAGAGTTGTTCTTGGGTCGTGCCATGCGCCTGGCGTTCCAGCCACGACGCAACGGTTTGGAAGAAGTCACTGCAGTCGTCAACACTGCACCAGCGCTGCACGAGCGTCACGACGACGACACCCCTGCTGTACCGAAGAACAGTGGTCCCTGCAAGGTCAACGACAGCGTTCGCTTCAGACGACCCCAAGTGCTGAAAGGTCAATCGCCATGGTCCAAGCCCATGCGCATCACTGAAGTTCTTGGGAACTGGACATACAAGCTGTCCGACGGACAGGTCTGGAATGCCAGGAAGCTGCGAAGAGCTTTTCTGCCTGAGCCCATCACTGCTGTGCCTGCTGACATGGAGCAACCAGAGCTGCCACCTCTGGGCACCCACCTGGGCTACAGACCGCCCACTCCACCCCTGCCGCGCCGTTCTGGAAGGGCCCGAAAGAAGCCTGACCGCTTTGAGGCTACCGACTTTCGGAAAGGAGGGGGGAAATGATGTGTCATCGACACACCCCGGACAGACAGAGCTAGTCTGATTATACATACTGTTGCCATTCCACGTTCTGTCTGCTCGCTAGGTGTGAGCGCCGCGCTTGCACGGATCCGACACTTCTGCTTCTGCGCTTCTACACTTACGCCCTGCCTACATACATATCTAGTCTCGGACTAAAGGTTGTGTTTAAGCCTGTGCAACACAGAGGCAAAACATAACACCGATCAGTAACCTGTGGCGACTCGTTTGCATGGGTGACAAGACAAACCAATTTTAAAAGTATAGTTTTCAGTATAACTAGTCATTGCAGTTTCAGTATCGGTTTCAATTTCAGTAGAAATTTCCATTGTTTCAGTTTTAGTTAAATTGAGTTTTAGTATTACAGTGCTCGTGGATGTGGAGCGTAGATTCAATTTTGCCTGCTTGCGTTGCAGAATTGTTGACTAATAAGGTGCATTCGAGCGATTTCGTTATGATCAACAAGCAATACGCCAAATCGCCCTAAGATGAGCCAAAGATGCACGGTAAATCCGAAAATTGACACTTAATCTGATGTACTGAAACCAGACTCACTACCGCACTGATGCTGAAACCGTCTGTAGAGTTTCAGTTTTAGTCTAAACATGAATGGCCATTCGAGTTTCAGGTTCAGTATACTCATTGAAACTAAAACTCGAATCGATCCACCTTGGGGAAGTCCATCTTGTAGGCTGATTCCACGTCGAAGGTCGTCAGAATGGGGCTCTTCCAGAAGTTCAACAGCGCGGCGTGCGTACCGTAAGCTGCGCAGCCAAGGCACACTACCGTAGTCGCCAACCAGAAGATCTTTTCGAGACCCGCCGAGGCGCCCACCTCGGACAGACCGTGAATGGTGGACTCGCGCAGAAAGCGCGCAAATTTGCCGGCGGCCATTTTACAAACTGCGTTGGCTGTCACAAGCACACAAATGGTGATTACATTTTGATGCCCGCAATACCTGTTTTGGCTTCCGTTCACTTCTCGCCTGGCCGCCCTCCGGAGAGACGCGCCCCCACGCTCAATTTGTGTGGCAGTTTTGGTTTGGGACAATTTGTCCTAATCGACAACCGCGCATACACATACAGTAGTCAGCAGACCGTGCCAGTGGATAGGAGGCAGGCGAGAAGAAAAGAATTCGCTGCCTGCCAAGACCGTCGCTATATCAAGCGGACTGGGGATCTCGAGCGCGGTAGCCATGGCGAGCGGTGGTTTCGACATCCCGGGATGGAACGGAGTGGAAGGAATTTAACCCTTTGCGCGGCGCACGGACACTTGATCGCATTAATTTTTTTGAGCGCATTATTGAAAATGCGCTCAATGGTTAAGGATAGGCCTAGGGAAATGCACTTGTATCTCGAGCTACAGACCCCCTAGAGAATTGAGACTTGTTCCATTCGACGCGTCTAAAATTCCTACATCCGTTAATCTCTTCAGGTACCGGGTTTTTCCGAAAAAGCGCCCCCCCCCCAAACAAGCGCCCCCGGGGTGCTTATTTGGCATGCCTTTCCAAATAAGCGCCCGGGGCGCTTATTTGGAGAAAAAATTCTTTGAACAAAGTATGCATTTTGCTTCCTTGCGTTAACTGTTGACCTAGACAATGTGGGTCTGAGGAGCCAATTTGAGCCTGAATTTTCCATTTTGCAAGAGAATTCAAATGATAATGCATTAAATACCAGTAAATGATTCTGTACGTTTGTACTTGCACTTCTGTTGAACGTATGCTATGTAGTGTATGGAAATGCCTCAAAGACCCCAGATTAGACTTTCCAAATATCCGCCCAGGGGCACTTATTTGGTTTGATTCTGCTCTCGTCAGAAGTGTCAAAACTTAATTAGCACCCCGGGGCACGCCATCGAACGTCCACAGCAGTCGCATGGACAGAATTTCTCTCGGCCGGCTGACCCGTCCAGCAGGGAGGAGGCCTAGGATGGAGATGAAGGCCAGGAAAGTTGAGCGTATTATTTTGAAACTTGAATATCTCGAGCTAGAGTGGGCCGATCGAAGTGATTCTTGTTCCATTCGACTCCCCGCGATGTTCTGCGTTGAACTATGTCTTCACCGCCGTCGTAGGTCGTGTCTAGGGGGGGGGGCGGACTCCAGCAGCTGCAGTTGACATTGGAGGAGGCAAAAATGTGCCACGCCCACCGATTTCGCACTGATAGGAATTTTTTGTGGAACCTTTTGACATACATGTAAAAAAGCATGAAATTTCATATTCCGGCGTTATTTTCACTCTAGCGGGTCACAATTTTGAGTTTTCGGCGAAAAACTGGAAAATTGAAAATTTCGCCATTTTTGGCGCACTTTTCAAAGGCTTATATCTCGAGACTGGGACCAGCTAGAACGATGCGGTTTCTTTTCGCGAATTGCCCGTTGTCCGTTCTGCAACTTTGCTTAAGATCACATCTTCCTGTCTTGTACCGTTCTTGCGGAATAAGTTGGTCTTCTGTCCGAAACCCGTTTTTTGAGCGATTTCCTTTCAAAAGCTTTTTCCTTTTCGGCGCCGTATCTCGCCAATGAGAAACGATTGGGGGTCGGTGGCGGCAGCGATTGAAAGCCCAAAGTGTCCTCTACTAAACGCCGCAAGAACCGGCCCTCCACCCTGTACACACACCGACATCGAGATTCAAAAGCTGTCTCTAGTTGGCGACTAGGCATCGGCGGCCATTTTACAAAAATGTCCATAAAAAACGAACAAAAACGAAATTCAAAAATTTGTCAGATATAAAGTTGCCCAACCCATGGATGATGCCAACTGCCAAGTGGCGTTGAGAAATTCAAAATTTTGGAGGTGGGGTATGGAGAGAGTTTGAAAATTTCGCCATGCGCCGCCGCACGGGGAGAGAAGGCTACTTTGGATCACGATTCCTGTCGCCACATATGTCATACAGCTTCGACGCTAAGTCACACTATAGTACCTAGGTAGGTTAATAATCGACCCTAGTACTGGCGCCGCCCGACGTTTGTATCCCACAGCGCAAGTGCTCAAAGTAGACAATTCTCACTAGGCCAGCGAGCCAACTGCGTGCAGATCGCAATATTTCAATTTCTTCTGATTTTGACGCAATTTTAACACATCATAGAACATGACGAGGTGCATCCAACGCAAGTTACCGCTAGTCGCTACGATGCACCGTTTCCTAGTTATGGCGTGTCAAAGTTTGTGGGGCCTCACCATAGGGCTCATAGGACCAAAATTGGCTTTCCATCTGTATTTTTCGCCAGATCTAGCACTGGATTCATAATCTTTTGGGGTTCGTTATGGAAGACAACTGTCTAAACAAACGTGCCGAAATATGTCGCAATCAGCCTTGTGGCTTGCAGAAAATATGGACGGAAAGCCAATTTTTCGTCCTATGAGCCCTATGGTGAAGCCGTGCAAACTTTGACATGCCATAACTAGGAAACGGTGTATCGTAGCGACTAGCCGTAACTTGCGTTGGATGCACCTCGTCGAGTTCTATGATGTGTTGAGATTTCGTCAAAATCGGAAGAATTTGAAATATTGCTATCTGCGCGCAGTTGGCTCGCTGGCCTAGTGAGAATTGTCTACTTTGAGCGCTTGCGCCACGGGATACAAACGTCGGGCGGTGCCAGTACTAAGGGTCGATTATTAACCTACCTAGGTACTATAGTGTGACTTAGCGTCGAAGCCGTATGACATATGTGGCAACAGGAATCGTGATCCAAAGTAGCTTTCTCTCCCCGTGCACTGGCGCATGGCAAAATTTTCAAACTCGCTCCATGTGCCACCTCCAAGAATTTCTCAACGCCACTTGGCAGTAGGCATCATCCATGGGTTGGGCAACTTTATGTCTGACAAATTTTTGAATTTCGCTTTTGTTCGTTTTTATGGACATTTTTGTAAAATGGCCGCCGGCGCCTAGTCGCCAACTAGAGACAGCTATTGAATCTCGATGTCGGGGTGTGTACAGGGTGGAGGGCTGGTTCTTGCGGCGTTTAGTAGAGCACACTTTGGGCCTTCAATCGCTGCCTCCACCGACCCCCAATCGTTTCTCGTTGGCGAGATACGGTGCCGGAAAGGGAAAAAACTTTTGAAAGAAAATCGCTCGAAAATGAGTTTCAGACAGAAGAGCAACTTATTGCGCAAGAACGGTACAAGACAGGAAGATGTGATCTTAAGCGAAGTTGTAGAACGGACAGCGGGCAATTCGCGAAAAGAAACCGCGTCGTTCTAGCTGGTCCCAGTCTCCAGATATAAGCCTTTGAAAAGTGCGACAAAAACGGCGAAATTTTCGATTTTCCAGTTTTTCGCCAAAAACTCAAAATTGTGACCCGCTAGAGTGAAAATAACGCTGGAATATAAAATTTCGAGTTTTTTTACATGTATATGGCAAAAGGCCCCACAAAAAATTCCTATCGGTGCGAAATCGGTGGGCGTGGCACAACTGCCCCCTCCTAAGTCAACTGCAGCTGCTGGAGTCCGCCCCCCCCCCCCCCCCCCCCCCTAGACATGACCTACGATGGTGGTGAAGACATAGTTTGATGCAGAACATCGCGGGGAGTCGAATGGAACAAGAATCACTTCGATCGGCCCACTCTAGCTCGAGATATTCAAGTTTCAAAATAATACGCTCAACTTTCCTGGCCTTCATCTCCGTCCTCGGCCTCCTCCCTGCTGGACGGGTCAGCCGGCCGAGAGAAATTCTGTCCGTGCGGCCGCTTTGGACGTTCGATGGCGTGCCCCGGGGCGCTAATTAAGTTTTGACACTTCTGACGAGAGCAGAATCAAACCAAATAAGCGCCCAGGGGCGGATATTTGGAAAGTCTAATCTGGGGTCTTTGAGGCATTTCCATACACTACATAGCATACGTTCAACAGAAGTGCAAGTACAAACGTACAGAATCATTTACTGGTATTTAATGCATTATCATTTGAATTCTCTTACAAAATGGAGAATTCAGGCTCAAATCGGCTCCTCAGACCCACATTGTCTAGGTCAACAGTTAACGCAAGGAAGCAAAATGCATACTTTGTTCAAAGAATTTTTTCTCCAAATAAGCGCCCCGGGCGCTTATTTGGAAAGGCATGCCAAATAAGCACCCCGGGGGCGCTTGTTTGGGGGGGGCGCTTTTTCGGAAAACCCGGTACCTGAAGAGATTAACGGATGTAGGAATTTTAGACGCGTCGAATGGAACAAGTCTCAATTCTCTAGGGGGTCTGTAGCTCGAGATACAAGTGCATTTCCCTAGGCCTATCCTTAACCATTGAGCGCATTTTCAATAATGCGCTCAAAAAAATTAATGCGATCAAGTGTCCGTGCGCCGCGCAAAGGGTTAAAGGTATTGAGAAGATCGGGAGGCTCTCGACGACGACGACGACGACGACGGCGGCGACGACGGCGGCGACGACGGCGGCGACGACGACGACGACATACATTGTACCCTCAAGTATACCGTTCGACTGCACTATTTCTTCCGGTTTCAGTGCAAGCGGACGACCAGAGCTGCATTAATGATATGGAATGCAAATCGAGTTGCATATGCGATCACTGGTGATTACATGTGGCGGCCTCTGCGTGGAAACCAAGCCCCCACAGCGCGGCGACGTCGAGTATGCAAACTGCAAACGTGCCCCTTTTGTCTGTGCGTTTGTTCGTCTGTCCGTTACGTTTAACTAAACCATTCCGGTTGGTGCCGCCCACTTGAGCCTAATGCGCCGAGTGACGTTTCGATGTCAGTGATGTAGCCAAATTTGCAATACTAAAAATAATTACAACAAAAAAACTGCCAGTAATGACACTCATTATTAGGACAATTCTGTTTACGCATCTACAAAGATTCAGGCGAGCGTGCGGTGCACACAAATAGGTTTCTCTCTCTATCTCGAAAGCGCGCGCGCACAAACGTCGCACATAAGCGCAGTATGGTATGGTGTTTTGCACCTGGGGGATGCAGTAGGCACAACAGCTGTGCATTTATTTGTGCACTCAGAGTCGCTCGCCTTCCGTTTAGAAGCCGGCCAAAAGCAGCGCCAAAATGTCAGCCAGCCTTTGCTTCGAAGACTACGACGCGATTTCGAAGGGTTACGACAATGGGCGCGTGAGACGATTTGCGTCGGTGTTACATAATCCTCTTTACTAATCTCCGAATCTCTGTTTGTCTGTCTGTGTGTTACCACGATAACTCTCGACAGCGGCGACGGATCCCGGACATGTATACATTTTCGGAACCGCCTTCCGCCGGGCACCGTCTGGCCGAAGTTTGGTCTTGGGCCGCCGTCGAAATTCGGTCGAAATTCCGAAAATATTGGTTTTTTGGCACATTTTCGGCGCTGACTCCCGACTGCGGCGGCGGATCGCGACGAGCCGTGCATCAACGGAACCGCCGTTCGACGCTGCACCATCTGGTCCAAGTTTCGTCTTCGGCCGCCGCCTAAATCGTCCGAAATTCGCGATATTCGGGCAAATTTCGCCCGTTTGCGGAACAACAATCTTCGCAACAACTATTACGATTCCGCCATAGTACGGCTTGCTTCGCTGTGAGACCCAACTTGCGCACCATTTGCTTTACACACTGTGTTCGCTGTGAGAGCCAAGTTGATAACAATATGCTTTACACACTGTCAAAGCACCGTCAACACGGGGTTTCGTCTTCTGACCAAGAACGGCGCACGAGTCACGGGCACAGGCGAAGCGCAAAACGTCGGTTTACAGAAGCTGCAGCACGTCAGCTGCGCGACATCGGTCTGTGAAGCTGCAGCACGTCAGCTGCCCGACATCGGTCTCTGAAGCTGCAGCGCGTCAGTCAGGTGCGCGACATCGGTCTCTCAAGCTGCAGCACGTCAGCTGCGGGACATCGGTCTCTGAAGCTGCAGCGCGTCAGGTGCGCGACATCGGTCTCTCAAGCTGCAGCACGTCAGCTGCGCGATATCGGTCTCTGAAGCTGCAGCGCGTCAGCTGCGCGACATCAGTCTCTGAAGCTGCAATGCTTCATCCACGGGCTATAGACCCTAGTCCTCTCTACTAATCTCCGAATCTCTGTTTGTTTGTCTGTTTGTTTGTCTGTTTGTTTGTCTGTTAGCACGATAACTCTCGACAGCGGCGACGGATCCCGGACATGTATACATTTTCGGAACCGGCTTCCGCTGGGCACCATCTGGCCGAAGTTTGGTCTTGGGCCGCCGCCGAAATTCGGTCGAAATTCCGAAAATATCCGCTGCGCGGTACATCGTGCGCGGTTTGAATTCGCGCCGTATACAGTAAGACGCCCCAGTTTATCACAAGTTGGTCTACACACGCTTTATTTGTTCCGTTGCGCTTTATAGGATGGGCCCACTTCTGTTCGGCTAATATTCGCAACAGCTCTTAGGCTTTCGCAATGGTGCTGGTGCAGGAACAACGGACGTCGTAGAAACAACAACGCTGCGATAACCGCTCTCTCTCACTGGGGCACGGGCACGGACAAAGTGCAAACCATCACTTTGTTAGGTACCGAAGTTCGCGTTCGGCACAAACACCATTGTCTTGAAGCGCAAAGCGACATCGAGACCGGCGACCTCCAACCTTTGACAGAAGCTGTAGCGCGTCAGCTGCGCGACATCGGTCCTCTGAAGCTGCAGCGCGTCAGCTTCGCAACATTGGTCTCTGTGGGTGCAGCGCGTCAGGTGAGCGACATCGGTGTTTGAAGCTGCAGCGCATCAGCTGCGCGACATCGATCTCTGAGACTGCAGCGCGTCAGCTGCGCGACATCGGTGTTTGAAGCTGCAGGCGTCAGCGGCGCGACATCGGTCTCTGAAGCTGCAGCACGTCAGCTGCGCGACATCGGTCTGTGAAGTTGCAGCACATCAGCTGCGCGACATCGGTCTCTGAAGCTGCAGCGCGTCAGCTGCGCGACATCAGTCTCTGAAGCTGCAATGCGTCATCCACGGGCTATAGACCCTAGTATCTAATTATGTGCATACACACGCACATATTACCGTAAAACCTCCAATAAGCGACCTGGTCGCTTATTATTTCAACCGCCTCTCTAGAGGGGTCGCTTATTGGAGGGAGGTCGCTTATTGTTCAATGCATGTCTCAGTAGTCACCTCCTCAACATGCAACTTGGCAATTTCGTGCATTGGAACCTTTATGATTGGATGTTTTGGCCAACAAAACCTTAAAATGGGAGCATAATCAATGACCAGCATGGGTTCACACTCACTATTGCAGTTTGGTGTGCTATAGTTGGAGGAACAATGACTTATCAAGGAATGTCGGGCAGGTTTTGGCAGAAAATGGGGTCGCTTATTGGAGGGGGATCGCTTATTATTTCAAAACCCCCTCTAGGGAGGTCGCTTATTGGAGTTGGGTCGCTTATTGGAGGGGGGTCGCTTATTGGAGGTTTTACGGCATGTGTGTGGCGCAGCGTTCTATTCGCTATTCGATCCCTATCCGTTCTATAGGTCCCCTTAGGCGCTGAAGATGAGCTGGAGGCGATGGCGGAGCACTTCGGGGCGACGAGTGTCGAGAATCTTGTCGTCTTGGACGCCGGCTGCGGAACTGGGAACTTTTTAGCTGTGTTACAACCCAAAGTAAAACACATTTTTGGCCTAGACCAGGGGCCGATCGCGCCAACAGTCGATCGCCGACCATGGAAGCGCGCTGATTGGTTGAAGATCTGAAATGGTCTTCATTCATTGGATACATTCAGGGGTGACCATAGAAACTGATTCAGTTTCAGTTTCAGTATCAGTATACATTTTTAGCACTCCGACCCCAAAAGGGGCGGAGTGCTATAGTGGAGCTGCTACCGACTAACTTTTTCGCCACTCACTTTCGTGCCTCATTTCTCATCCGATTTGGACGGGTTTTTTTTAATCGATAGCTCTCGAGGGATAGTAGGGGCGCTCGGGCCTTCGTTTTTTTCGCGTGGTGGAAAACTTTTGAGAAAAATTCAAAAATTTGAATTTTTACTTACTGGAGAGGTGTTCCGCCAATAGCAACTCCTCGAGTAATGGGCCGATTTTGATGCCGTTTGGATATGTTGTAACCCTCGACGAGACGAAGGGTGGAAACAAGCTGTGTGTGTAAAAAGTTCAACCTATACTTTGTGTCTGTCAAATCTTGGTGAAGAGTATAGTGAGTTTCATTCGCATAATTAGCCGTATCTAGAGAAGGTATCTTGAAAACGTGTACCACTATTAAAGTGCAGCTATTACCACGATACGGTTGCCTGTACAACTGATCTAAAGCTCAGTGATATCGCCGCGTTCGCTATGGTATCGGCATGATACGACGCCGTTGATCTGAAGTTTTATAACTGTGGGAATACGGCACATCGGAAAAAAACTTGCCAACTGTTTGGTGCAGTCGTTCTCTACCAGAATTTCGTTTGGTTGCGTATTTCGCGTTATGACGCTTTTGTCAATGTATAGAATTTTGATAAATTGTGGCGTATTTCTATACAATTCCACAATTGCAAACAATTTTGTTTGTGTTACAAATTATCTGCGGTCTATGCTCTTTCCATTTCTGAAGAAATTTCGCCGCTAGTCCATCAGGCGACAGAGTCGATTTTCGACATTTTTACATTTTAATTGTAAATATCTCTAAATTGCAATATTTCAAAACTGTAGAACCATGTCACAAATGCTTATTAGCTTACGACCTTTCAATTTCTGCATTCACATTCGTCAATAAATGGCGTTCTATTTTTGTCAATTTATGAAATTTTGACAAAGAATTGCATATTTCTATAAAATTCCACATTTGAAAAAAATTTCTTTTGTGTTACAAATTGTCGACGGCCTATGCTCTTTCCACTTCTGAAGAAATTTTGCCGCTAGCTCATCAGGCGAAAAAGACGATTTTCGACATTTTTATATTTTAATTGTAAATATCTCCAAATTGCAATTTTTTGAAATAGAAAAACTATGTCACAAATTCTTATTGGCTCACGGCGTTTCAGTTTCTGCATTCACATTCGTCAATAAATGACGTTCTATTTTTGTCAATTTATGAAATTTCGACAAACAATTGCGTATTTCTATCAAATTCCACATTAACAAAACTTTTCTTTTGGGTTACAAATTATCAGCGGTCCGTGCTCTTCTCATTTCTGAAGAAATTTCGCGGTTAGCTCATCAGGTAAAAAAGTCGATTTTCGACATTTTTGAATTTTAATTGTGAATATCTCAAAAATGCGAAATTAGCAACAGAAACGGACATCGGATCCGTACTCAGCGACCTTGACTCTACTTGACCACATATGTCACATATCTTACTTCGGTGCCACGGACAGGACAGACACACACACACACACACACACACACACACACACACACACACACACACACACACACACACACACACACACACACACACACACACACACACACACACACACACACACACACACACACACACACACACACACACACACACACACACACACACACACACACACACACACACACACACACACACACACACACACACACACACACACACACACACACACACACACACACACACACACACACACACACACACACACACACACACACACACACACACACACACACACACACACACACACACACACACACACACACACACACACACACACACACACACACACACACACACACACACACACACACACACACACACACACACACACACACACACACACACACACACACACACACACACACACACACACACACACACACACACACACACACACACACACACACACACACACACACACACACACACACACACACACACACACACACAGACAGACATTGTCATCCGTATATATACACCTCGCCGCGCTGAGGCGCGGCGAAAAAAAACCCCGAGTCAATCGGCCGACGCGTTCTCGGGTTACGGTAGCCGAAAGTGATTTTTTGACAAAAATTTGCCTTTAAAAAATCCTAGTAAATCAGGGAGTTGTTGGATCGGGCCAGATATCTCAAATCGGCAAGATTAACATGTTCTCTTTCGTTTAAGACTAAAATCTCTGAAATCCGCCGCGGAAATCTTGAGTTCTGCTGTCACAACGGGTCTCCGTCGGGGGTCGAAAATTCCAATTTTTGACTTTCGGCCGTTTTAGCGCCCGATTGCGATGATTTATGGCCAAATGGAGTGCACCACGCGATTCCCCGTTGAAAACTTATCCGGAATCGATTTTCAAAAATATTTTTTCGGCTACCGTACCCCGGCCGCGTCCAAAATTCGAATTTCCACCCCCGAGGACAAAATCAATGTTGGAGTTGACTGCGGTGCTTTCGAGGTCGTTGATGCCGAATCTGGCGTTATTTTGGCGTTTCGGATCAAGAGTCGCGAGTTTTTGCCGATTTTCGACTTACCGTAGCCCTACGTCGACGAAACTGAAAGTAAGGTGATTGAACGTTTGTAATGTCGATTCTAGGGTATTTCGCGATGAGGAACGCGAATTTGCTATTGGTTTCTCCATTTTGTGTCGATTTTGCCTTCAAACAGCCACTTTTCTAATGCCGAAATTCAAATTTGAATGCAACTTCTACCGTACTCTCCTCAAACTATGTTGTAACTTCAATTTGCGCGCGCATTCAAACTTCTGAATTGAAGGAAATGCTGTGCGGAAAGAAGACGTGGTAAAGTAAGGATTTGCGCATGAATTGTCAATTCTTCCCGTCCAAAATGGCAAGGCGAGTCTGCGATTGGCGCAGCCCCGAATCTTAACTGCCGGCTACTGTTTGAATCGAAGCGAAATGGTGCATTTTGGGCTCAATTCGGCCTGGTCTACAAGATTTCAGCGGAGTTCTGCTGCGCGCCGGCCGGTCCTTGTAAGTGGAGGGAATATGCGTACTCTGAAACTCGCGCGCCGGCGAAATTTGTGGAGAATCTTTGGGCGGAAATCGGCCTTATTTCTCATGATAAGTGAGTGGCGGTCTGCTTTCTCCCGTTCTGGTCGGAGTGCTTTACTGCAGGGTCTCCTGCACGTTTCCCTTGTCAATCCAGTTTCAGTATCAGTTTCAGTATAAGTATTCAATTTAGTTTCAGTTTTAGTTTCAGTTATCGAAACTTAGTTTCAGTATTACGATGATCGTGGATATAGAGATTACATGCTATTTTGCTTACAAACGTTGCAGAGTTGCGGATTAATAAGGTGCATTTCGACCTATTTCGTTATAATCAGCAAGCATTGCGCCAAATTAACCTAGGACGACCCAATAATACAGATTAAATACTGAATTTGACACTGAAACTAGTTTCAGTAGTGTGTACTGAAATTAGTTTTAGTACTGCACTAATACTGATTCTTTTCGTGGAGCTTCAGTTTAAATATGGCTGGCCACTATAGTTTCAGTTTCAGTTTCAGTATATTTATTGAAACTGAAACGGAATCTGAAACTAGGTTAAGTTTCTATGGTCACCCCTGAATACATTTCGAATTGTAACGGCAATCGTGCGTCGTTGTTGTTGGTGCAATCGGCCCCCAGAGCGAAGGCATGTTGGAGAGGGCGCGAGCGAAGACGGCCGGCTGCGCAAACGTTACTCTGCAGAGGCGCTCGCTTCTCGAGCAGTTGCCCTTCGAGGACGGCAGCCTGGACGTCGTCGTCAACAACCAGGTTTTGGACCTGCGTAAAATTTCAAGTTGTAAACAGAAAAGGGCGCGCTTTCCTGTCTGCGACCGACCGGCCGCCCTTGTCCTGTCAACCAGGGTGACTAATAGAAACTCATTGTAGTTTCAGTTTCAGCTCAAATTATGGTGCTGGCTGTTTCAGTTTCAGTTACAGTTTCAGTTATGGAATCCGCGCGAGTTTCGATTCAGTTACTGAAACTGAGTTTTAGTTATTTAGGGCTCAGAAAGTCACAACGAATTGCTCAAATTATTTTTGTGAGATGAAATTTAGCAGACAAAGAAGCGATTTCTAAACTTGGAAAGGCGTCCTTTTATATTTGGTCCCACATATGAACAAAACGTCTACATAAGTAGAAGAATTCGGTTAGAATTTTATAAAAATCTGCTGAATTTTGCCAAAATTTGACATTCAAATAACTGAAACCAAACTGTGAGTTTCAGTTTCAGTTTCAGTTTCAGTTATGGAATCCGCGCGAGCTTCGATTCAGTTTCAGTTTCAGTTAACTGATTGTAACTGAAACTAAAACTACGGTAGTTTAAGTTTCTATTGGCCACCCTGCTGTCAACACTATGTACCGGGTGTCCCAACAAGCTGTGTGTGTAAAAAGTTCAACCTATACTTTGTGTCTGTCAAATTTTGGTGAACAGTACAGTGAACTTTGTACACATCGTTAGCCGCATCTGGAGAAAGTGTCTTGAGAATGTGTACCTTGATGCCAAGTGCAGCTATCCCCAAGATACGGTTGTCTGTACAGCTGATCTGAAGCTCAGTGATATCGCCGCGTTCGCTATATGTTATCGGCATGATACGACGCCGTTTATCTGATGTTTCCTACCTGTGTGAAAACGTCACATCCAACAAAAAAACTTGCCAAAAGTTTGGTGCGAGCGAATTCCTGTTTTCAGCGTACACATTTTCTGTTTCCGAGTGCACATTCATCAATAAACAGCTGTTCTGGCCATCAGACGAAAATCTCGATTTTGAGATTTTCTTAAATCATAATTCTAAATATCTCAAAATTGGAATTTATTAAAACTGTAAAACTATGCCGCAAATTCTTATTGGCATACGGCCGAACCATTTCTGCGTTCAAATTCGTCAGAAAACGACATTCTATTTTGTTGATTTATTTAATTTTGAAAAATAATCACGTATTTCTATTAAATTCCACATTTGCAAAAAATTTCGCTTGCGTTACAAATTATCTGCAGTCTATACTCTTTCCATTTCTGAAGAAATTTCGCCGCTGTATCATCAGGTGAAAAAGTCGATTTTCGACATTTTCATATTTTGATTGAAAATATCTCGAAATTGCAATTTTTAAAAACTTCAAAACTATGTCACAAATTCTTATCGGCATACAACCTTTCCATTTCTGCATTCACATTCGTCAGTAAATGACTTTGTATTTTAGTCAATTTATACAATTTTGACAAATAATCGCGTATTTCTATTAAATTCCACATCTGCAAAAAATTTCTTTTGTGCTACAAATTATCCGCGGTCCATGCTCCTTCCATTTCTGAAGAAATTTCGCGGCTAGCGCATCAGACGAAAAAGTCAATTTTCGACATTTTCGAATTTTAATTGCGAATATCTCGAAAATGCGAAAATTAGCAACAGAAACGGACATCGGATCCATACTCAGCGACCTTGAGTCTACTTGACCACATATGTCACACATTTTACTTCGGTGCCACGGAAACACAGACACACAGACACACAGACACACAGACACACACACAGACATTGTCAACCGTATATATATGTTGCAGGCCATGGCCGTCTTCAGGCCAAAGCCGTCTAGACGGCTTTGGGCTGGTCGATCAGGCCGCGGCCGTCTAGACGGCGATGGCCTGATGCGTCAGGCCATGGCCGTCTTCTGCTCGAAAAGACGGCCATGGCCTGATGGACCAGGCCGTAGCCGTCTTTAAGAGTATCAGCTGATACAAACGGTTGCAGGGAAGGGGCACAGCCGGCCTGAGCAGGCGGTGAAGTAGATGGAGGAGTGTTCACCCCACCCACTGTTTGCACTAAAACTCGGCCGGCGTCGCGCCTGGCGGGTCTCAGCTGAGGCTTAGCGCGACCACCAACTTCAGGGCGCGCTCCGCGCGCCCTGAAGTTGGTCACCGGTCGCGTTAAGCCTAAGCTTCGACCCGCCAGACTGCGACGCCGACTGACTCTTGTGCATTGTGGGCGCAGGGCGAGCCTAAGCATAGCCTGAACTGGAAGGAATATGCTGTGTCTGAAACTAACAGAGAAAGGAAAAGACGGCCAGGGCCTGGCCGATCTGGCGGCGGCCGACTAGACGGGGTTGGCCTGCCGCATCAGGCCTTGGCCTACTTCTGCTCCAAAAGACGGCCTTGGCCTGATCGACCAGGCCAAAGCCGTCTCAACGGCCATGGCCTGAAGACGGCCACGGCCTGTGACATATACACCTCGCCGGGCTGAGGCGCGGCGAAAAACAAACTGTGTGTGTAAAAAGTTCAACCTATACCTTGTGTCCGTCAGATTTTGGTGAACAGTAGAGTGAACTTTGTACACATCAGTTAGCCGCATCTCGGGGCAAGTGTCTTGAG
>JASAMZ010009326.1:0-17361 GCA_030248115.1 Linhomoeus sp. GSCO2_2 | reverse complement strand
CAGGCCACAGGTTGATGTGCCATGAGTTCGAGAGAATCAACTGTCACTAATGAAACGCGCGACGCAAGGGTCAAACGACGACGTCGTCATCAATGGGCGGCGAGGCCAAGCAATCGATCACAAGCAAGGTCGCGTTTCTCTGTTTCAACGACCGTCAAAGCAACGAAGCCAAAAAAGTTCATCCCCACGCAAGACGAAGCTCGCCGGCTACAATAGCATGGTTTATAGGCCCACTCTTCCGAGAACTACATACCCTACATATCGTAAATACTCCAAGAAGCCCCCGGGGCCGGGGGGGGCTTATTTTTTCAACACCCCTTTGGGGGGGGGGGTGGTACTATTGGAGGGAGGCTTATTCGGGGGGGGGGGGGACTTATTAGAGTATGGTGCATTGACAACACGCCAATAACAGACAATATAGTGAAGAAGACGCGCTAAAGGACGGATGCTGCCCACGCAACGAAGATATTTGAAGGTTGTCGACGACGAGAACAAAGTGGACGTGTCTGCCTCCTACGGCTCAGGGCTTCTTCTCAACGAAGATGGTGCGCCAGCCGCCGCTGTTGCAGGGCGACTGCCACGCGAGAATTGCCTCCGCATCCGCCTTCGTCATACTGCTGAGTCGACACTGGAGGGCCTCTGGGGCGGTAGTGTTGCCCTTGATGGGAAGGGTCCAGGCGAAGGACTGGCAGGAGGGCGAGCCTTCGCAAGCCGTCTGGCACTCTTCCACCGAGGCTGTGATCTGCGTCGAGTCGGCCGGATCAATGCAGCCCGCCGTCAGAGTGGTCCAGTTGGCTAAAATCGGTTTGTTGTGATGAAGATGGACCTATTATGTAGGTATTGTGTGTGTACCGGCAAATTTCGCGGCCCGTATCACAATGCGTCTCAGCAACAGAGATACTGTAACGATCTTTCATTCAGTCTATCGCGAGTCGCTACCCACAGGCCGAGTGTGCTTGGGCCAGCACTTCTCGCTCGACCACAATTGTCCTGTCGGCCACGTGCTTCTTGCTAGCAGGTATGGAGGCCAGCGGTTGGTCGCCCAGAGCGCAGTGTTCGTCCCAGTCGAAGAAGAGGACGGTGTAGCAGATGAAGCTGAGAACAACAAGTCTTATTGATGAACCGCCGGCCGCCAACTTGTGAACAAATGGAGGGGGAACAGAGCTGATGCTCAACTGCTGCTAATTTCCCAGTGTGTGGTGAGCTTGCAATTCGACTTGGCAAACTCGGCCGTTGTGCGAAAAGTTGACTTGACTGACCTCGTCTCGCTCTCGCAAGAAGCCAGGCAGTTTTCCAGAGACGTGGTAATGGGGAGCCACTTTATCTGGTAGAGCGGATCCGAAGTATAGATGGTTTCGCCCAGCCACAAGCCGCGAGGCTCGCTCCACTCCACCACTGAATGGAGACGGTGCTGTAGGTACATACATTATACTGCAATGCACACGTACATTGTACGTCACACGAGCGCCAATTCACACTGCACTGCAGCGCTACTGGCGGGGCGCCCCGGCCACCATCCAAGGCTGACGCGATCTTGTTCCTTCCAACTCGACAGGACCCGTCTTCACCTCACCCGGTTGATAGAAGTCGCCGATGTCGGCGTGACAGGGGTCTCTTTGGTTGGCGCCGGCGTTCTCGTATCTGACGACGTGGCCCCAACAGTCCTGGTGCCAAGAGTAGGTGACGCCCGCGCAGACGCTGTCGGCAGCGCAGGCGGCCAAGCAGTCGGGCAGAGTGACCACTAGCGGGGCCATGCTGACCATGCCCAATTCATAGATGCAGACGCCCTCCAGCTTGGTCCACTGCCACGCTGAAGGAAGCAGCACGTGGGAAAACAAGCTCCGGTATTGAAAGTTCAGCTTTCATTCCGACTGTCATGAACTCTTTGAGTAGAATTCCAGAGTGGACGCTCACCCTGGCACTTGAGAACGGCGCCGGCGGCGAGAGTCGAGTCCCCTTCGTGGGTCAGTGTCATCGTGTAGGTTCCGTCGCTGTTGCACGTCAGATTGACTGAGTGGCTGTAGGTGGGCGTCAGAAGTCCTCCAACGTCCACGACCAATTGCTCGGCGGGGCCACACCTTGCGACCACCAGACTGTTGGGACTCAAAGCTCCAGATGGGTCCAGAGTTGGCGCCTCAATGGCGTCGTTGGCCATCGTCGGAATCTCACCGCAGAAGATCGAAACTGAAGAGGCGGCGTACATTTTTCCATTTTGACGCGCACTAAAATGGGTAGATAAAATATGCACACTTACTACGGTACCTTTCTTTTGCAATATGAAGAGCCCGGCGTAGTCATCGTCTTCCACGGCCGATTTGGTGGCGACGTCCCCCTCCCAGTAGAAAACGCATTGGCCACTGACCGAATCCAGAGCGAATCCAAAACAGTTCGGTTCGGCCACGCAGCGGATGGCGCAGACGCCTAATCAATATTGATTGCGGCCTATTTCAAGTTAGGGAATATTCTGGTGGATGACACTCACTGGGATGACCGTTGTGAGGTGCAGCGGTGCCACTGCCTGCACACAACACTGTAGTGCCTGAGGCATCCAATTTGGTGCCGCTCTCGTCTCGCTTGTATGTGTACCCGTTAGATCGTTCCATCGTTCGGCGGACACACCCTGGACAATTCTCAACTAGCTTAATAATCAGTAGACTAGTTTAGCAGGTAGTGAATATAAAACCTTTTGTTCTTTGAGTAATTCACGATGAGTGTCAGAAACGGTCACTACTCACTCGTGCCGCAGCTCAGTCCCGTGTAACCTTCTGGACAAGCCGACGCCTCAACAGTGGAAAACACTGCACTCAGGACGATAATCGTCGAGGCAAGAAGACCCAAGGCATGCATTGTGTGCCGATAGCGTTGTGCCGCTCAATAGTGCAATCTCACATTATTCTGGGCGCTTCGCCACTCAATTTCGCCGCAGGCGAAGGTCGTTAGCGAACAGCAACTTCTGCGCGCCTAGAGGTTGCTACAGGCTCCCATGACGAGAGTCCTAAGGGAAGCAGCAGATTGGCTGGTGGGCGCCAGACTAGCAGGCAACCAGCCTGACTGATTGGTAACACTCGCATACACACGTGCGACGGAGGAGGGATATGAAAGGTAACCGCAATCATCCAAGGCCGGACGTGAGGACAAATGGTGTGGCGGTGCGGACAGAACTTCGGAGAACAAACACTCCACTTTCTTCGCCAAAAACTTTTCGCCAAAATACGCAGCACTAGTGCCTGGTCGGTCATTGGCTGGTGGAACGGTGTGCGATTTATTACCTCGAGCTCGAAAGCATCGTCCATCACAACTGCCACTGCAGGAACAACCCACGAATCGAGCAACACGACAACCACCAGTGCGCGAGGCCCAGCAATCGATCGCAAGTGTCGCGAATCCCCGCTTCAGCATACATTATCAGTACTCCGCTGACAAGCTATGGAATCGTCCTTCTATCCTTGTCACGAAGACCGACCAATAGCTCTTGTCAGTCATGTGTGTAGGCATAGTTACCGTACAGCTCAGCAGCTAATGGTGTCACCACCCAAAGCGAGTCACCACCCAAAGAACTCTCGGCGCACAGGACAAAACAGCTTCACGCCAGGCGAAAGTGAAGAGCAATAGACAATTAGGGTGGCATTCAACCGAGTCAGTTTCCACGAGGTGCACGACGTGGCGGACGCAGTAGTAGTGCCGAATACCAATTCTCTCATTCCGTCGTCTTCTGGACTCACTTGAAGGGCGATCGAAGGCTCCTGTTCGACCAGCGAATCAGCGAGCGCCGAAATCCGCGCTTCCTCCTCCTCCCTGTTCCTCGCGCCGGTGTAGACGTTGGGATCCACCATCGTGATAGGCCTGTCGAAGTCCGTCGTGAGGAAGTCCATCCAATCGACCAGATTGGCCTCGAAGGTGCTCTGCTTGGTGAACTGACAGTCGAACGTGACGCACACCATCTGTTTCAACTTCGGCAGCCAGTCCGTCATGAATCGCCGGTAGCTTCCCGAGCTGGCGCAGTAGCACCTGCAGCAGAGCTTCTCCAGCCTGTGGCCATTGGAAGAGCTTCGCCTTAGATGGTGGTCTTCGAAGATGTTGATGGTGATCAGTCCACAGACGCAAAGGGTCTTCAGCGAAGGGCAAGAGGCCAGCAGCAGGCCAACGCAGCTTAATGAGAAGCTGTAGCAGTTGTCGAGGCTGACGTCGCCCTTGGCGACGGACAGGGTGGTCAGCAGCTGAAGGTCCGGTAGAACGCGCGACAGATGCTCTGGGTCAGCGCCGCTCACGCTGAGCGTTGTCAAGTTCGGAACCAGGGCGGGGGAGAGCACCTGGCTCAGGTCGGGAGAGTGGGCGTTTGGAAACAGGCGCTGGACGTTGTTCAGCTCGAGAGTTTCAACAGCGAACGGCCGCCTCATCAGCGGACTCGGCTCAGTGCCAGCGGTGGCGTCCCAGTCGGTATGCCAATAGGAGAGACGTAACCTTTGAAGATTGTCATGCAAGGTGCTCTCCTGAAAGGCCGCCCATGCACGCAACCACACGTCAAGACTCAAGATAGCCGCCAAAGATCCAGTTTGGACCAACCTTATTCAACAGCGCGGCTATGCACCCAACATGCTCTTCCGTTATTCCAACAGCGATCGTTTCTGGCGCCACTCTGGCTTCCAGGAACTCCAAGAACCACTGAACGGCCTCTTCTGGAGGGGCGATGGCCTCCACACTGGCGCCTCTTTTCATGCGGAATTGAAGTGGGCGTCGCAAGTGGCCTTGAGAAAATCGGGGATTCTCCACGATTTCCAGCTTCCGATAACATCGCCACATCTTCAGATCCCCAGCGAGACTGCGGAACGAGCGACACGTCTGCGACAAGCTCAGTTTGTCTCTGACGGAACCCAGAAAGCCGTAAATGTGAAGCAGGATTTCGTTGGGGAGGTAATTCAGGGAAACAACCCCAGCCATTTTGCCACTGTTATTGGCAAATGGTGTGCGTGAGAGACAGCCTCTGCTGGGAGGTTTGGGGTAACGGCACGATGAACGTACGTAGGTGCATTACTGTAGTAATTATCCCTGCCTATCAGGGATTACCCAATTAGAACACATTGAATGGCGAACACTGTGCTACGCTAAGGGTTGGATCACGTTGATCGCTGCGTTGCTGGGATTCACTCATTGCAGCAAAACGAGGAGACTCAAAGGACGACAAAGACACGAATACAACACTGTGTTGCTTTCAACAAATAGAACCGCAGAACAATCTATGTTATCACGACCACTTTCAACGAAAATCTCACGAGTTGATTTGCACAGGTCATATTCTATGTTGTTTAGTGGACAGGGGTTCTTGAAGATAGCCCAGATACAGGTCTCCAACGTGTGATTCCCATAGCGAACAGGAAAGAGGGACATATGAAGACGCAGGAAACAACGAAAGTCTACGTTTGCCAATGATAGAACAGCTAGATGGCCTATTGGTACAGTATTGGACGGCCCTGGCTTTCAGGGCTTCTTCTCTACAAGAATAGTGCGCCAGCCGCCGCTGACGCAGGGGGACTGCCACACCAAAATCGCCTCCGCATCGATCTTCGTCAGACTGCTGAGTCGGCAAGCGAGGGCGTCGTTGCTGGTGGTGTCCCCACCATTGGGAAGGGTCCAGGCGAAGGACTGGCAGGTGGGGGAGTCGTCGCAGGCCGCCTGACAGTCTTCCACAGAGGCTGTGATCTGCGTCGAGTCGGCCGGATCAATGCAGCCCGTTGAGGGAGTGGACCAGTTGGCTGAAGTCAAGTTGAGGTGAGGACGTCACCAAGTGTACAACTGCAACTCCGTGATACAGATTGTGCAAGTAATCTTCCACTGAGTCGTAGCTACGAGGCGCGAGGCAACTGACCTGTGAAGGGTGCTCGCTCGAGCAGGATCGTTCCGTTCGTCGCGTGCTTCTTGTCCACAGGTACAGAGGCCAGGGGCTTGTCGCCCAGTACGCAGTGCTCAGCCCAGTCGACGTAGACGACGGTGTAGCAGAGGAAGCTGAGAGAAGAAACGGTTTGACAGAACCTGGCCGGCGCCAAGTTGGTGCATATTATTTAGTGCTCAGCTTTATTGCCAGTGTTGAAAGGAGCTACATAATAACATCGTCTCGCTCTCGCAAGAGGCCAGACAGTCTGTCATGGACACGGGAGCGGTCAGCCACTTCCTCTGGTAAGGTATATCCGTGCTGAAGTCGGATTCGCCCAGCCACATGCCGCGAGGCTCGCTCCACTCCGCCAGGGAGCGGTGGTGAGGGTGTTTAGATTGAGGGGAAATTTTATACTGCATACTTTTGCTGCAGATGAGTTTTCTATTGCGGATTGCGGTATTTACGCGAACTTGGGCATTTTTGTCTCAAATTTCAGCATCATAACCCAGCACGCTGCATGCGAACGCCAACGTAAACTGCACGATTTCTTAGGACTCGTCGCTTGTGGCACTAATCTTGAGCATAGTACTAGAGTAATGGCAAAGTATTGCTCAAATTTAGGTGCCACAAGCCGACGAGTCCTAAGAAATTGCGCAATTTTGCGTTTTGCGTTCGCATTGCAGCGATACTGGGTGTATGATGCTAAAATTGTGAAACAAAAATTGCCCAAGCTTTGGCTTTCGAATACCGCAATCCGCATTCGAAAACTCCGTCTGTAGCAAAAGTTGTTCAGCGTTAAAATGTGTCCCCTAAGTCAGAAACACCCTGTACAACCAATACACTAGCAGATCTCCATTCAGTGGCGGAGTGGAGCGAGCCTCGAGGCATGTGGCTGGGCGAATCCGACTTCAGCGCGGACATACCTTACCAGAGGAAGTGGCTGACCGCTCCCGTGTCCATGACAGACTGTCTGGCCTCTTGCGAGAGCGAGACGATGTTATTATGTAGCTCCTTTCCACACTGGCAATAAAGCTGTTTTGCTCGCCCCATGCACTAAATAATATGCACCCGTAACTTGGCGCTCGGCCAGCTGTTCTGTGAAACGGTCTGTTCTCTCAGCTTCCTCTGCTACACCGTCGTCTACGTCGACTGGGCTGAGCACTGCGTACTGGGCGACAAGCCCCTGGCCTCTGTACCTGTGGACAAGAAGCACGCGACGAACAGAACGATCCTGCTCGAGCGAGCACCCTTCACAGGTCAGTTGCCTCGCGCCTCGTAGCAACGACTCAGTGGAAGATTACTTGAACAATCTGTATCACGGAGTTGCAGTTGTACACTTGGTGATGTCCTCACCTCAACTTGACTTAAGCCAACTGGTCCACTCCCACGACGGGCTGCATTCATCCGGCTGACTCGACGCAGATCACTGCCTCTGTGGAAGACTGTCAGGCGGCCTGCGATGACTCACCCACCTGCCAGTCCTTCGCCTGGACCCTTCCCAACGGTGGGGACACTACCAGCAACGACGCCCTCGTCTGCCGACTTAGCAGTCTGACGAAGAGCGATGCGGAGGCAATTCTGGCGTGGCAGTCCCCCTGTAACAGCGGCGCCTGGCGCACTATTATCGTAGAGAGAAGCCCTGAAAGCCAGGGCCGGCCCATACTGTACCAATAGGACATCTAGCTGTTCTACCATTGGCAAACATTGACTTTCGTTGTTCCCTGCGTCTTCATCTGTCCCTCTTTCTGTTCGCTATGGGAATTACACGTTGGAGACCTGTATCTGGGCTATCTTCCAGAACCTTTGTCCACTAGGCAACTTTGAATTTGACCTGTGCAAATCAACTCGTGAGATTTTCGTTGAAGGTGGTCGTGATAACAGAGATTGTTCTGCGGTTCTATTTGTTGAAAGCAACGACGCCCTCGTGTTGTATTCATGTCGTTGTCTGTCCTTTGAGTATCCTCGTTTTGCTGCAATGAGTGAATCCCAGCAACGCGGCGATCAACGTGATCCAACCCTTAGAGTATCACTGTGTTCCCCATTCAGTGTGTTCTGATTGGGCAATCCCTGATAGGCAGGGATTATTACTACAGTAATGCACCTATGTACGTTCATCGTGCTAAACCCCAAACGAGGCTGTCTCAAGCGCACACCATTTGCCAATAACAGTGGCAAAATGGCTGGGGTTGTTTCCCTGAATTACCTCCCCAACGAAATCCTGCTTCACATTTACGGCTTTCTGGGTTCCGTCAGAGACAAACTGAGCTTGTCGCAGACGTGTCGCTCGTTCCGCAGTCTCGCTGGGGATCTGAAGATGTGGCGATGCTATCGGAAGTTGGAAATCGTGGAGAATCCCCGAATTTCTCGAGGCCCCTTGCGTCGCCCACTTCTATTCCGCATGAAAAGGGGCGCCAGTGTGGAGACCATCGCCCCTCCAGAGGAGGCCGTTCAGTTGTTCTTGGAGTTCCTAGAAACTAGAGTGACGCCAGAAGCGATTGCTGTTGGAATATCGGAAGAGCATGTTGAGTGCATAGCCACGCTGTTGAACAAGGTTCGTCTAAATTGGGGCTTTGGCGGCTGGCTGGCTTGACGTGTGGTTGCGTGCATGGGCGGCCTTTCAGGAAAGCACCTTGCATGACCATCTTCAAAGGCTGCGTCTCTCCTATTGGCATACCGACTGGGACGCCACCACTGGCACTGAGCCGAGTCCGCTGGTGAGGCGGCCGTTCGCTGTTGAAACTCTAGAGTTGAACAACGTCCAGCGCCTGTTTCCGAACGCCCACTCTCCCGACCTGAGCCAGGTGCTCTCCCCCACCCTGGTCCCCAACTTGACAACCCTCTGCGTGAGCGGCGCTGATCCAGTGGATCTGTCGCGCGTTCTACCGGACCTTCGGCTGCTGACCACCCTCGCCGTTTTCAAGGGCGACGTCAGGCTCGACTACTGCTACGGCTCCTCATCCAGCTGCGTCGGCCTGCTGCTGGCCTCTTGCCCTTCGCTGAAGACCCTTTGCGTCTGTGGACTGGCGACCATCAACCTCTTCGAAGACCACCATCTAAGACGAAGCTCTTCCAATGGCCACGGGCTAGAGCAGCTCTGCTGCAGGTGCTACTGCGCCAGCTCGGGAAGCTACCGGCGATTCATGACGGACTGGCTGCCAAAATTGAAACAGATGGTGTGCGTCACGTTCGACTGTCAATTCACCAAGCAGAGCACCTTCGAGGCCAATCTGGTCGATTGGATGGACTTCCTCACGACAGACTTCGATAGGCCTATCATGATGGTGGATCCCAACGTCTACACCGGCGCGAGGAACAGAGAGGAGGAGGAAGCGCGGATTTCGGCGCTCGCTGATTCGCTGGTCGAACAGGAGCCTTCGATCGCCCTTCAAGTGAATCCAGAAGACGACGGAATGAGAGAACTGGTATTTGGAGCCGCATCGTCCGCCACGTCGTGCACGTCGTGGAAGTTGACTCGGCTGAATGCCACCCTAATTGTCTATTGCTCTTCGCTTTCGCTTGGCGTGAAGCTGTTTTGTCCTGTGCGCCGAGAGTTCTTTGGGTGGTGACTCGCTTTGGGTGGTGACACCATTAGCTGCCGGGCTGTACGGTAACATGACTGACAAGAGCTATCGGCGGTCTTCGTGACATGACGTCAGCTGAGGCAAGGACAGAAGGACGATTCCATAGCTTGTCAGCGGAGCACATACTGCTGATGATGGTTGCTGAAACAGGGATTCGCGACACTTGCGATCGATTGTTTGGCCTCGCGCACTGGTGGTTGTCGTGTTCCTCGATTCGTGGGTTCTTCCTGCAGTGGCAGTGATGGATGTTGTAATGGACGATGCTTTCGAGCTCGAGGTAATGAATCGCACACCGTTCCACCAGCCAATGGCCGACCAGGCACTAGTGCTGCGTATTCTGGCGAAAAGTTTTTGGCGAAGAAAGTGGAGTGTTTGTTCTCCGAAGTTCTGTCCGCACCGCTACTCCATTCGTCCTCACGTCCGACCTGCGGTGATTGCGGTTACCTTTCATTTTCCCTCCTCCGTCGCACGTGTGTATGCGAGTGTTACCAATCAGTCAGGCTGGTTGCCTGCTAGTCTGGCGCCCACCAACCGATCTGCTGCTTCCCTTAGGACTCTCGTCATGGGAACCTGTAGCAACCTCTCTAGGCGCGCAGAAGTTGCTGTTCGCTAACGATGATGTGGGTACCTACCTTCGCCTACGGCGAAATTCAGTGGCGAAGCGCCCAGAATAATGTGAGGTTGCACTATTGTGCGGCACAGCGCTATCGGGGCACAATGCATGCCTTGGATCTTATTGCCTCGACGATTATCGTCCTAAGTGCAGTGTTTTCCACTGTTGAAGCTTCGGGCTGTCCAGAGGGGTACACGGGACTGAGCTGCGGCACGAGTGAGTAGTGATCGTTTCTGACATCCATCGTGAATTACTCAAAGGACAAAAGGTTTTATATTCACTACCTGCTAAACTAGTCTACTGATCATTAAGCCAGTTGAGAATTGTCCAGGGTGTGTCCGCCGAACGATGGAGCGATCTAATGGGGACACATACAAGCGAGACGAGGGCGGCACCAAATTGGATGCCTCAGGCACTACAGTGTTGTGTGCAGGCAGTGGCACTGCTGCACCTCACAACGGTCACCCCAGTGAGTGGCATCCGCCAGCATATTCCCTAACTTGAAATAGGCCGCAATCAATACTGACTAGGCGTCTGCGCCATCCACTGCGTGGCCGAACCGAACTGTTTTGGATTCGCTCTGGATTCGGTCAGTGGCCAATGCGTTTTCTACTGGGAGGGGGACGTTGCGACCAGATCGGCGGTGGAAGACGGCGACTACGCCGGGCTCTTCATATTGCAAAAGACAGGTACTGTACCTACCGTAGTATTTGTGCATATTTTCATCTACCCATTTCATTTAGTGCGCGTCATAATGGAAAAATTGCGCCGCCTCTTCAGTTTCGATCTTCTGCGGTGAGCTTCCGACGATGGCCAACGACGCTATTGAGGCGCCAACTCTGGACCCAACTGGAGCTTTGAGCCCCAACAGTCTGGTGGTCGCCCAGTGCGGCCCCGCCGAGCAATTGGTCGTGGACGTTGGTGGAATTCTGACGCCCACCTACAGCCACTCAGTTAGTCTGACGTGCAACAGCGACGGAACCTACACGATGACACTGACGCACGAAGGGGACTCGGCTCTCGCCGCCGACGCCGTTCTCAAGTGTCAGGGTGAGCGTCCACATTGGAATTCTACTCAAAGAGTTAATGACAGTCGGAATGAAAACTGAACTTTCAATACCGGAGCTTGTTTTCTCACGTGGTGCTTCCTTCAGCGTGGCAGTGGACCAAGCTGGAGGGCGTCTGCATCTATGAATTGGGCATGGTCAGCATGGCCCCGCTAGTGGTCACTCTGCCCGACTGCTTGGCCGCCTGCGCTGCCGACAGCGTCTGCGCGGGCGTCACCTACTCTTGGCACCAGGACTGTTGGGGCCACGTCGTCAGATACGAGAACGCCGGCGCCAACCAGAGAGACCCCTGTCACGCCGACATCGGCGACTTCTATCAACCGGGTGAATGGGAATGCCTAGAAATTGTGCCTGGCACTTACCTAGAAATAAGGGTGCTGTAAGGGCAGTGATGATGGGTGCTGTAAGGACTGTGATAAGGGCAGTGTACTGTAGCAGTTTTCACGTCTAAGTCGGCTGCCTATGTAGGTACGTGCATACACATGTAAGTGAACGTTTTCTTGCGCTTCGCTTCGTGAATGTTTTCTTTTCATTCAGTGATGGAGTGGAGCGCCCCTCGCGGCATGTGGCTGGGCGAAAACATCTATACTTCGGATCCGCTCTACCAGATAAAGTGGCTCCCCATTACCACATCTTTGGAAAACTGCCTGGCTTCTTGCGAGAGCGAGGCGAGGTCAGTCAAGGCAACTTTTCTCACAACGGCCGTGTGCCAACCAAGTCGAATTGCATGCAAACTCACACACTAGGAAATTAGCAGCAGTTGAGCATCAGCTCTGTTCCCCTTCCATTTGTCCACCAGTTGGCGGCTGGCGGTTCATCCATAAGACTTGTTGCTCTCAGTTTCATCTGCTACACCGTCCTCTTCTTCGACTGGGACGAACACTGCGCTCTGGGCGACCAACCGCTGGCCTCCATACCTGCTAACAAGAAGCACGTGGCCGACAGGACGATTGTGGTCGAGCGAGAAGTGGTGGCCCAAGCACACTCGGCCTGTGGGTAGCATCAATTGGTCTAAACTCGCGACTGGAATGAATGGAAGATCGTTACAGTATCTCTGTTGCTGAGACGCATTGTGAACGAGCCGCGAAATTTGCCGGTACACACACATAATACCTACATGTACATAATAGTTTCATCTTCATCATAACTCAACCGATTTTAGCCAACTGGACCACTCTGACGGCGGGCTGCATTGATCCGGCCGACTCGACGCAGACCACAGCCTCAGTGGAAGAGTGCCAGGCGGCCTGCGAGGACTCTCCCACCTGCCAGTCCTTCGCCTGGACCCTTCCCATCAAGGGCAACACCACCGCCCCAGAGGCCCTCCAGTGTCGACTCAGCAGTATGACGAAGATCGATGCGGAAGCGATTATGGCGTGGCAGTCCCCCTGCGTCAGCGGCGGCTGGCGCACAATTTTCGTTGAGAAGAAACCCTGAGAGTCAAGGTTAACTCATACTGTACTCCAGAAGACCTCTTCTGTCGTTCTCCTTATTGGCGAATCTTGAAGTTCCGTTCCTTTCTTGCTTTCTCCATTCTTCGATTTGTTCGCCGTCATTCATACGTCACCATTCACTGTGTGCATGTGCTGTGCTGTCGCAGGATAGGCTCTCAAGTCCAGGCATTTTGTCATGTAGACGAACCAACCCCGATTACCGTCTTTGGTTTCGAACAACAAACGTTCGGCGCGCTGATTTCCGTATCACGCGACCACCCTCAGTATCTTTGCTTTGCCACTGACGGCGGAGCGTGACTCCTGATCGCTGGCGCGGGCGCGATCGCCAGCGGTGCCAGACGTCGGCATCGCAGCAGCGCTGCCATGGCCCTCTTCATGTCTTCGTGTCTCAGGGTGTAGATGAAGAAGTTGGCGATGGGGTTCAGCATGCGTATGATGTAGGCCACGGTGTACCAGTAGTAGGAGTGCTCCCAGACGGGCATCCAGCCGCTGAAAAGCACCAGCGAGATGGCGTAGGGCACCACCAGCTGAATGGAAGCGGCGCACTGCTTATAGCGTGTTTGCAGGAGCAAAGCTATTGTTACCAAAACGAAGGTGAAGAAGCAGGAGATGGCCATGGAGATGGTCAGTCGTCTCTGGTCGCTCCGCTGCTTCTGAGCCGTGCCCACGTTCTGGTGACTGAACAGCGCCAAAGGAGTTATGAAGTGTTTCGACAGTGGTGTTTGCACACCTTTCAAATTGTCAAATCAGCTGGTCAGGAATACAAGGGCAATCCGACAAACGTAGCTATTGTACAGTAGGAAGGGCAGTGGCGAGGGGCGCGTATTGGAGGTTTTACGGTACGACGCAACCGCAAGGAACCTCTTACAGTGCCGATGCCTTGCTCTTCTTGACATAGACTATGACCACGAGAATGTAGAGCAGAATGCTGAGGGCGGAGTAGTTCATCTGCGCATTATTCAGTATCCACTGGAAGCGAACGTCGTACGTCTCCTCGCTTGAGGAGGGGCCGTGGATGCGACTCGATGGGACGCAAAGTTGCTTCCCCGCAACGTAGCTTTTCACGGAAGCTAAGGATTGGGGCAACATGCCTTTTGCACCTTTCCATAGACAAGGTTAGGTTTTACATTTGCGTGCCCAGAAAGGCGTTTTATCGAGCCTTGCGTATACCTGGTACACAACTGCTAGTAATCATACTCCCTTCATCTTGGAACGATACTTTCAGTGGGGGTGGAGTCTTTTCGCAGTGCGAGATAGCAATGGCAGTGTTAGGCCAAGTGTGGCCCTAGCATTGTCGCAGCCACGACCCTGATGCAAAACGGGCTACAGACGGCCTCTTCAGGCGTCACAACTGTTGCGTAGATTCCAAACAACCCTTGAACTAGGACAAAGGCATAAGCGGCCCCAGACAGTGTGAGACTGTATCGGTTGCCCCAGGTGTAGTATTTGATCGGCACAACGACAGCCAGGAGACGGTCCACACTCACCTGAACACAGGCGCGAAGCATCATTTTGGTAAGAAGTTCAACTAACACCTGAAGAAGGTTTGGGCAAGCGATTGTTGTATTGTAATGCCTAGCCTAGAGAGTCTGAAATGGTTGTGCGCCACTGAACAAATTCCACTATCTTATCACGTTCAAACTTCTCCCACGTGCATTACATATGTGTAGCTGTCACAACCGTGAAGCGACCTTGACCTCTCACCACAACTAGCATGAGTGGTTGCAGAGCCTCAACGAAGACCCAAATGAGATTGGATGGCCGTAGAAGGCAGGCTTGGCGCGTCAACTTGTCGGCATCCAGCCCAGCCTGGCCTGTCACCAGCAACGCCTGCCTCACTGCTCCTGAAGCCATGCAATTATCGGTGCCTCAGCCAGACAGAACCCTCAATCTTACCTTGTCTTATCTTCTCTCATCTCGTCTCGTCTCATCTCATCTCATCTCATCTCATCTCATCTCATCTCATCTCATCTTATCTTATCTTATCTTATCTTATCTTATCTTATCTTATCTTATCTTATCTTATCTTATCTTATCTTATCTTATCTTATCTTATCTTATCTTATCTTATCTCATCTTATCTTATCTTATCTTATCTTATCTTATCTTATCTTATCTTATCTTATCTTATCTTATCTTATCTTATCTTATCTTATCTTATCTTATCTTATCTTGTGATAACAAGCACTACCTTATGCCACCATACCATGCATACAATATGTTGTACACACATGTTGTACCCTATCTGACGATTGCATGTATGCCTCATTTCCCAATCCAACTCACCTGCTGACATTTGGGCCATCCCAGCTGTACCATCTGCCAGTGAGAGGGCTGCCAGAATCACATAGCTCTTCTGGCTTCTGATAGCTTCATATGCGATGATGGAAAAGAATACCAGAAGATTCGAGGCGGCTACGCATAAGCCCTCTGCCATGTAAATCCAGAAACGGATCTGACCCTTCTTCAAGTCCAGTGCAAGTGCAGGTTCGGAATCATTGCATACAATGTGCTGCGCATTGGAGTTATTCATCGCATCGAACGGCAAGACAAACGAGCAGCTAAATAATAATTTTCTCTGAAAATGTATTTGGCCTCGCTTTCAGTTCTGGTTACAGGGTTAGGCGTGGAATGGTGTTTAAGAGTTTTATTTGGCTTGGGGCAGTGGGTCTCCTAGGACCATTGGTTATACCGACATACTTCATACTGTCGATGTGACGAAATCTTGGCCACTCTGCGGCTTTCCAAGCAGACCTGTCTGCGTCGCCTCGCAACAATCTGCCCCAGGGTACAGCAGACCAGCCCGAGGTATGTAGGCACAGTACACCCGACATAGATAGCGTCATCGTCCAATCGATTCGGCCGTTCGGGTGCTGATTAAACTTGCTGAAATGCGTACTGTGTCTGCGTAACCGTGAGAAGCAATCAATCTGGTAGCAGCGTTCGGAGATGTATTGAGGCACTGAAAGAGTGACGAGGTAATTTGTCGGACAGTGCCAAGAGTTTCAGTCCAATGATTTGGCCACTGAGGCGGCGACTAATTGAGTCGGTGGGAACTGTGCCAAGATATGAACGCAGCAATTTAATATTGGTCTCCGTCCAATAGAGAGAAACGCGTGACAGCATCTGAGTGCGTGCTTGGCCAGTTATCCCAGAAGAGCGATTCTCATTGCAGGTTTGAACAGATCAAGATAGGTAGACAAAGGAATTCTTGTTGACGCGACTGCTTGCATTCGAAAGAAGAAACGTGGGAGTTACATATTGCCAGAAGTGAAACCTACCTACCTAGCAGCCCTTTTGAGGTTAGAGTACCTCGACCCAATGTACATTGCACAGTGGTGTGTGTAGCATTAACCCCCCCCCCCCCCCCCCCCAATGCGTTGTAAGCGGAAGGCCACTGATTGACAAGGGACTACAGTATCCAAGGCTAATTACCGTGGCTAGTGTTGTGCGCGCCTAACACCCGCACAGCGCACCGCACCACTTATCAATCAACCACCACAGCGGCAAAATGGCGGCCGTTGTCTCCCTGGAAGATTTCCCCAACGAAATCCTAGTTCGCATTCATGGCTTTCTCGATTCCATCAAGGGCCAGCTGAGCTGGTCCAACACTTGCCACTCGTTTCGCAGTATAGCTGCTGCTAATTCGAACTGGCGATGCTATGGGAAGTTGGAAATCGTGGAGAATGACAAACAGTCCGTAGAAACATCGGCCTTGCCACGACCGCTTCTCTTCCGCACGACGAGTGGTGGCAGTGTCGACACCTTCGCACCTCTGCAAGAGGACGTGCAGCCGTTCTTGGAGTTTCTGCAGGCCAGAATGTCGCCAGAAACGATTGCTGTGACAGTTTCGAAGCGGCATATTGAACGCATTGCAGAGCTGATAAAGGCGGTTTGTCGTTTTGCCCACATTTGGTTTGGTCGCGTGTTCTCCTGGCGTGTGTGTCACTGTGTACCTACACACGTGCAAGCGTTGGCCTTCCAGGAAAGCACGTTGCACGACAATCTCCAAAGGCTGCGCCTCGCCTGCTGTCACCGAGCGGCCATCGACCCACGCCGGCTGGTGAGGAGGCCGTTGGCTGTCAAGACTCTGGAATTGGAAGACGTCCAGATCCGGTGCGTTTTTCCGGACAGATCCTACTGGTTCGACGAGAAAAATTGGTCGTCTCCCACGCCGACCTCCAAGTACTGGCCCGACCTTCGCAAGGTGCTCTCTCCAAGCCGCTTCCCCCATCTGACGACGCTCAGCGTCAGCGGGGCGAACCCGGAGGACCTGCGCGAGGCCCTGCCACGGCTTCCGCTGCTGACGACCCTGGCACTCTTGAAGGGCGACCGTGAGCCCCCCAACTGCTTCTACAGCTCCTTCAGCTGCGTCGGTTTGCTGCTGTCCTGTTGCCCTTCGCTCAACACAATCGACCTCTGCGCGCTGAAGACCATCTTCCTCTTTGACGACTTCCATCTGCGCAACTTTTCCAAAGGCCACGGGCTGGAGAGGCTCTGCTGCCGGTGCTCCTCTTTCGGCCACCGCAATCTCCGAGTGTTCATGACGGTCTGTTGCACTTATGAAGCAGATGGTGTGCGCCACCTTTGACTGTCCATTCACCAAGCAGAGCACCTTCGAGCACAACCTGGCGGATTCGGCGCGACTTCCTGAAGACCGACTTTGGCAGGCCCGTCACCGCGGTGGATCCCAACATCTACACCGCCGAGAGGAACCGGGAAGAGGAGGAAGCACCGTTCGGCGCTTGTGAACACAATGGTCGAGCAGGAGCCGTCA
>JASAMZ010009324.1:0-17255 GCA_030248115.1 Linhomoeus sp. GSCO2_2 | reverse complement strand
ACTCCCAAATAAGGCGACTGGCAGATCGACAAAGAAAGGCGAGGTGAGCCCTTCGAAGTCCAAGGATACCGAAGTGAATCGTTCAAGGTCCAGGAAAGCAAAGGTGGCATCTTCCACTGGGAGAAGCAGATCAAAGGGTGGTGGCAAATTGAACGCTCGTTCGGGCACAGGCACAGCTGGAAAACGATCTGCCAGTGCGAGCAAGAAAGTTGGAGGAAAACGTTCGATGTCCAGAGCAAGTGCTGGTGGCCAGGCTCTGCCCAACCAAAGAGATGGACCCGCGACTCTGTCGAAGTCGGTTTCTTCCGAGGTCCACACTCAGAAGGGCATTCGCGGTTCACGAGCTAAGAAGCCACGAAGTACTGGAAGACTTATGCTGAAGGACCGGCCGATGCTAAAGAACAGAAAGCGGCAATCAAAGGAACCGTTTCGAAAGGAGGCGAAAGAGGCAAATCATCAAGCAAGGGGACCCGCGTCAAATCCTCGAAGTCCAAAGGTGGCAAATCGAGGGCTTCGTCTTCAAGATCCAGGCAAACGAAGGCTGGGTCATCTTCTAGTGGGGCCAACAAGTCGAGAGCTGGCAGAAACGAATCGAAGGGTCGATCTGACAAGGCACGGAACCGTCGGCCAACCAGGAGCCAGTCGAGAGGGGGGAAGCCGCGACAAGAGAACGACGAAGTCGCAGCAAGGCCAGCGACCGCCGCTGCCGCTCCCGTCGGTTGAAAGGAGCAGAATTCGACCAGTCAAGCTCTAACTCCACCCGCTTGGGACGAAAGGAAGCGAAACAACTGTGATACATGTGACCCTAATGGCAGCTCGCTCTTTCGTCTTGCCAGGCTACCCTAACTCGGCTAAGAGTGAAATCGACGAGCAGATAACCAGGTTTCTTGAATGGCACTAACACACGCACGACTCCGTGCAGGTTCCCAAGTGAATGATTCGTTACTGAGCTTAGCTAGGGTCACGTGCTTTCTAGTTGATTAGACTTCTGAGCCCAATCTTCTAAGTGATTCAATTTCCGTTCTCGCAAACCCTCTTCTTTCGCGGGCATAGGCAGTGTGTGCTGTAGGCCTGATTGGGGCCTTCTAGAGAAGGGACACCCGCTGTGCTAGCCAAAGTAGCACTTCTCTATGGAATAGGGCGGGAACTCAATTTAGTTGCTAAGGTGTGGTTCTGTCTTGTGTTCCTCATCGCCTATATCTTCCATTCAGTTAGGCAAGCCAAGCTAGGCAGTCGAAGTCTCAAGGTCAAAATGAGGAAGGCGTGTGGTTGTCCCTTCCTGGTCCTGCTGGCGTGTTTGGCGAACTTCTTCGCCAGTGTGCTGGCCGGGGTGCAGGCGGCCCTAACCGATGGCTGCGTGGCCAGTTTTGACCCGGCCAAGATGAGAAATGTGACCATGGGCGGTAAGAGCCCGCTCCAAACTAGGGTGAGGCCTTCCATGAACATGACAGGAGAAGCAGAGATTGTTTCGTGGCCATCTCTTTTGCAGGTCGTCATTCGAGGGGCGCCGATCACGTCTACAGACCAACTGGAGGCCCTGTCAGTGCGCTTAGTAGCCGCCGACCCCTGGATCGCCTCGATCGTGCGCAACGAAGCGCTCAACTCCACGGTCGACTGCGAGCGCCAGTCCGACGGCTCCGCAGTGTGCGCTCGCCAGGACTTCTTCCACGTGAAGGGCGTCTTTCTGGGCAAGACCTGGCTCAAGCTCTCGCTTCTGGCCGACGACGACGACGACGGTTCCACGGAAATCGGCTGCCGCTCCAACAAGACGAACGGAGACGGCGCATCGGTGGGAACTTCCTGTTGTTGCGCAAGACGCGAGTGACTCGACCCTGCGCACTGTCTAAAGGTCCTTACCCTACCGTATGCACTCTAATAAGCCCCCCCCCCTCTACAGCTTCGCAGAGGACATGCTGTTGAAGTTGGAGAAAGAGAGAGAAGGGGTGGGGCTTGTTGGCGTATTTACGATGTACAGAAGCAGTCGATATTCTAGCTGTGTTATCGAAGCATCTAATACGAGAGAGACAAGATTAGTAGACGGGGGCAGAGCCCCTCGGGGCACTCCTCCCCTCTTTCAGAAGAATGTTGGGAGTTGAATCATGCTGCCCATTGATCAACGAGACATGCCAGTGAGGCTTAGTGGCCATTCTGATCGCAAAATTAATAGCAAATTCGGAATTGTGACCCTCCAATGCCCCACATTTGACATACAACACACCTAGCTTCAACTGAACTGACACAACCAGGTTTTCTACTTGAGGGCACGAATGGTGGCAAGCAAATTCTTCAAAAATGGTCCCACACATCTCAAAACGAAAAGACAACGTCAAATTCGTGATCAGCATCCCCGAAAAGCCGGAATCGAGTACTTACACGGTAGGTGCCCTGGACAAATCCGGCAGCCAAAATTTTGAATTCAAATTTCCTGCCAAAATACGCGTCGGACGAAAAAAGTGATTATAACAAAAACAACGTATCTTTTGATACTCTATCACGTGAAAGTCCAACTGACACCGAAATGTCTCAACTGACACCACTTTGCACTGAAATACCGAAAATTTGTTGAAAAAATTGAAATTTCGCCCAAAAATTGCGACCGCCGAAAGCTGAAAATCTGCCACAGTGAAGACACTTACAAGCCTGCAAAACTGTGCTAATATCGTCGAGAATCATTAGCAGAGCAGAAAATGGGAAAGGTAGAACTTTTGATTTTTCACCCAAAAATCGATTTTTTCATATTTTCGCCGGAAATTTGGCAGTTTCAAAAAAGCTGACCTACTACGAAGTTGTAGAGCTAACCGAGCGCTATCGAACGACCTTCGTCCCATCTCGAAAACGCTATCCTGTCAAGAGTTACGCCTGGCCGAATTTTTACCCAGAAACCCGGGACCCAACTTTGGGCCGAATTTCCCGTCCTGGGCTGCATCTGACCGGATTTCTAAACCTCAGCCGGAAATCTACTATATGAGCCCTCTCTTTTACGAGAAAATAGATCATATTCGTTTTAACATAGAGCAGCTACAATCCAGGCCGCAAACCCTATTTTGGGGTCGAAAAACCCGGTTTTTGCTGCCCAGCGCGGGCAGGCCCGGACCCAACCCGACGGCGCCCCTACCATCGGATACCCCAATGTTTTTTACATATTCGGGACAAAGCTCGTCTCCCTCCGTTCTACCAGAACACTATTCTAGGCGTCCAAAGTTCGTCGGAGGCCGAAAAACCGGGTTTTTGGCAACTTGCCAAAAATCGGGTCCCGCACAGAAGTCGAGACCTTCGATCCACCCTGCGCTATCCCGAGACCTATCGAAGAAAAAAAAAATTCGTCCCGATCGGCCAACTCTAGGCCGACTTATGAGCGTTTGAATTTACACAGAATCCGCACCATCACTATAGCACTCCTCCCTTTTGGAGGGGAGGAGTGCCAAACAAGCTTTGTCTAAAAACTGTGGCATCACGTTGGCATCAGTGTAAACTTGAGAGCGTGTGCGCGATAATGTGCACTGGATAGTGAAGTGCCGCTAGACATTTAGTCGACAATCTGGTGGGGTATCGCCGCAATTGGTCTTGGATTTGTTCGTGGTACCTGATCCACATATGGATCAGAAGATTCGCCGCAGGCACACTTCGCGCTTATAATTGTGGCAACTGATCCATAAATGGTGGATCAGAGAGATTCGCCGCAGGCACACAGTGCAATAAAAGCGTCTAAATGAGACGACGCCCTATTGAAAAGGGTATAAATGGGACGACGCCCTATTGAAAAGGGTATAAATGGGACGACGCCCTATTCTTTTGGGCTTAGGGCCCGATACATCCACACAAAGATGTTGAAATTTATGCTGCTTAAAATTGTCGAAATTTGGGATTTAAGACAATACCCTTGAAAATATCCCTAATTACGTTAATTATAAAATCTGAAACTATTTGCTAAATACTTGGCAGACTATGCTCGACACATCCGTGCAAAAAAATTTTGAAATTTAAGCTGTTTGAAATCGTCAAAATTTAAGGATTTTAACAAAATCCTTAAAATATCCTAAATTTCGTTAATTATAATTACGGAAACTATTTGCTAAATACTTGACAGACTATGCTCGATACATCCGTGCAAAGAAGTTTTGAAATTTAAGCTGTTTGAATTTGTCGAAATTTGGGAATTTTGACAAAAACCTTGAAAATATCCCTAATTTCGTGAATTCTAAAATCTGAAACTATTTGCTAAATACTTGGCAGACTATGCTCGACACATCCGTGCAAAAAAATTTTGAAATTTAAGCTGTTTGAAATCGTCGAAATTTAAGGATTTTAACAAAATCCTTAAAATATCCTAAATTTCGTTAATTATAATTACGGAAACTATTTGCTAAATACTTGACAGACTATGCTCGACACATCCGTGCAAAGAAGTTTTGAAATTTAAGCTGTTTGAATTTGTCGAAATTTGGGAATTTTGACAAAAACCTTGAAAATATCCCTAATTTCGTGAATTCTAAAATCTGAAACTATTTGCTAAATACTTGGCAGACTATGCTCGACACATCCGTGCAAAGAAATTTTGAAATTTAAGCTGTTTGAAATCGTCGAAATTTAAGGATTTTAACAAAATCCTTAAAAATATCCTAAATTTCGTTAATTATAATTGCGGAAACTATTTGCTAAATACTTGACAGACTATGCTCGATACATTCGTGCAAAGAAGTTTTGA
Source organism: Linhomoeus sp. GSCO2_2 (assembly GCA_030248115.1). NCBI lineage: Eukaryota > Metazoa > Nematoda > Chromadorea > Monhysterida > Linhomoeidae > Linhomoeus > Linhomoeus sp. GSCO2_2. The sequence goes on along the minus strand of JASAMZ010009324.1, from coordinate 12,550 downwards.
AATTTAAGCTGTTTGAATTTGTCGAAATTTGGGAATTTTGACAAAAACCTTGAAAATATCCCTAATTTCGTGAATTCCAAAATCCGAAACTATGTCACAAATTCATCGCGTCTTATGCCCTTTCCATTTCAGCAAAAACTTTCTCGATACGACTTGTAAATAAAAGTGTCATTTTTGACATTTTCATATTTTAATTGTAAATATCTCGAAGCGAAATTAGCAACAGAAACGGACAACGGCGCGTTACTCAGCGCATTCGACTCCATTGGGTGGCACTGACCGTCGTGTCTAGTTCTGTGACACAGACAGACACACAGACAGACAGACAGAAACACGAACGGACAATAGCGTCCGTATATATACTCGCCGCGCTGGGGCGCGGCGAAAAAGAGTTCCATCGTGGAGACGTACAACACAACTTCCACGAGCGGTGCAATCTCCCTCGCCAGCTTTATAGAGGGCAGCGAGTATCAATTCCTAGCTTCTGTGCTATCGCTTGCTTGCTCCGTTCGCAGGACTCAACTGCGGACTACGGCGTCTGGGTGGTGCGAGGCTCTCACTGGAAGAACGGGGTGTTCATCGGCGTGCTGACGGTGCTGCTGGCCATCGCCAACTTCGGCATGGGCTGCGAATTGGACCTGCAGGTGGTCAGGCAGTCTCTACAGCCCGTCGCCCAGCCATCGGCCTCCTCTGCCGTTTACCGTAACCGCCGGTATGTAGTTTACGCTTTGGGATTACTGTAGTGCGGAAAATTGAATTTGGGTCATAGATTCAATGGGTCATGGGGTCATAGGTCATAGGTCATATGTCATAGAACGATTATTGCCAAATAGGCAGCAGATAGATAAACACTGCCACTGGCACTGGCTCAGCTACAAACAGAAGGGCTATTAGCGTTGGCACTGGCAGACGCCTGCGTGGTCTTCGTCTGGGCCGCTTCTCTGCCTGATGAGCCTGCAAAGGAAACCTTACCGGTTGAAAACCTGCATATTCACACTTTACTCTGCATATCTCTACACACCATCATGGCACAGGTGCTATCAATCACTGTGAGGAATCACAATATCAGGAGTGGCGCCGCTGTAGTCCTGCAGGCTGATTCTTCGTCCTCTCCTTCTTTCTTCGTTATCACTGTGCACTGTACGAGTTACAGAGCTACAAGTCACAATATCGCAATGGGATGCGCCGCCGACAACTGCAGCGTGGTCTTCGTCTGGACCGCTACTCTGTCTGGCGAGCCTGCAAAGTAAACCTTACCCGTTGAAAACCCACATACCTAAGTACATACTTACACTTTACTCTGCATATCTCCTCTACATACCATGGTACAGGTGCTATCAATCACTGTGACAAATCGCAATATCAGGAGTGGCGCCGCTGTAGTCCTGCAGGCTGATTCTTCGTCCTCTCCTTCTTTCTTCGTTATCACTGTGCACTGTACGAGTTACAGAGCTACAAGTCACAATATCGCAATGGGATGCGCCGCCGACAACTGCAGCGTGGTCTTCGTCTGGACCGCTACTCTGTCTGGCGAGCCTGCAAAGTAAACCTTACCCGTTGAAAACCTACATACCTAAGTACATACTTACACTTTACTCTGCATATCTCCTCTACATACCATGGTACAGGTGCTATCAATCACTGTGACAAATCGCAATATCAGGAGTGGCGCCGCTGTAGTCCTGCAGGCTGATTCTTCGTCCTCTCCTTCTTTCTTCGTTATCACTGTGCACTGTACGAGTTACAGAGCTACAAGTCACAATATCGCAATGGGATTTCTCCGCCGACAACTGCAGCGTGGTCTTCGTCTTGACCGCTACTCTGTCTGGCGAGCCTGCAAAGCAAACCTTACCCGTTGAAAACCTACATAAGTACATACTTACACTTTACTCTGCATATCTCCTCTACATACCATGGTACAGGTGCTATCAATCACTGTGACAAATCACAATATCAGGAGTGGCGCCGCTGAAGTCCTGCGGGCTGATTCTTCGTCTTCTCTTTCTTTCTTCGTCCAGCAGCTGCTTTCTCGTCGTCTTCTCTATCACTTTGCAAGCTGCATACATACGAATCACAATATCGCAATGACGGATGTGCCGCCGACAGCTGCAGCGTGGTCTTCTTCTGGGCCGCTTCTCTGCCTGACGAGTCTGCAAAGGAAACTTAACCATTGAAAACCTACATACTTACACTTTACTCAGAATACCTACCCATTGAAAACCTACATACTTACACATTACTCTGAATATTATCTCTTTACCATGTTTCAGAAGCAATCAATCACTGTGACAAATCACAATCATGGAAGTCCAGGCCGATGGCGCTTCTTTCTTCTGCTTCTTCTTTTCTCCTTGTTCGTTCCTCTGTCTTGACTAGCTCTCCTCTTCGCCGTTATCACTGTACATATCGCAGTATCGCAGTAGTGTGCCGCCGACAGCTGATTTCTACGAGACCAGGGCGTGTTCGCTTTCGCCGCTTCTGCCTTGAGGAGACGACGGTAACAGGGCGTGGCCGGTAGGCGACGAGCTCTTCCTTCAGCCGCTTGCCTCTCGTCTTCGTCGATATCAGTGACAAATCGCAGTACCACATTGGGGCTGCCGAAACGACAACGACAGCGATTGGGCGGCCACTCAGACGACTGCCTAGCCGGTCGCTCGACGTGGTGTGGTGGGGACGGCCTCTCTGCCTGCAAAGCGGGCGACAGTGACTGGGCGTCCACCGGCGAAGCTGCAAAGTTTTGAACAATTGCGGGTCGTCTTTCTGGACAGGCAGTGGGCCGGCTGGAGGGAGACCGCATTCTCTTTCTTCTCTTCCTGCTTTCGCCTTCTTTGGACCGCTTTCAGAAGCCGCTTTCACGGGTAGTAGAGGCTTCTGAATGAAAACACGGCATGTATGAAATAATCTCAAGGCCACAGAGAACAGGTATTTCCAAGCGCCAAAGTCGCTGGAACGATAAGCGTCGTCCAGCGGCCAGCGTCTGCGGCAGTCGCCGTCAGCTCGCTTCCTCCGCAGGGCGGCAATGGTGCTGATGCCGAAGCGCCGTTGGCCCCCCGTCTGGTCGCAGTCGCGGCCGACGACTTCCGCTTCCATGTCTTCTCCTCGTCTCTTCGGTTGCTGCCTTCTTCTGAGGTTCCAGTCGGCGCTCTCCAGCGCCAGTCGGCCGGCGTGGCAGCGCGTCGCCTGTTCGCCCGTTCCTTTTTTCGGTCGGAGCTCTTCCATGGTCGGTTGACTGTCCTGTGGTCGTGTAGGCGTCGTCGTCGCCAACTCTTGGCCTGGTCGGTCTGCTGCTGCAGCGCCACGCCGACGACGGCTACTGGTGACGACGGCGGCGGCGTCTTCGCTGTGCCTCCGGTCCTTCCTTCTTCCTGTCGGTTTCTTTCTTTGACACTTTTAGGTTACGTACACTCTTTGCAGAATTTCAGATGAAATTGTATAAAACGATGGAGATTATGTAGGGCATACGTGTAGCCGGGGGGGGGGGGGGGGCTGGGGGGGGGGGGGGGGGGGGGGGTGAGCCCCCCCCCCCCCTAGCCGGAGGTGCCCCCCCGTACCCCCCCCCCCAGGTACCCCCCTCCCGCCTTCCCAAACGACCCCCCCCCCCTAGAATTTCAAAAATTTTCGTCTGCGGCGCTAAAAAATGGCAAAAATTTCGCCTGCGGCGCTTGAAAATAGCAAAATTATCGCCTGCGGCGCCATATTTTGGGCGTTTTTGACCAAAATTAAGCGATTTTTTGGCACTTTTTGGCCTATTTTTGCAAATTTTTCTTATTTTTTGGCACTTTTTTGGCAAAATTTTTAGGTCATCTGACCCCCCCTCCAGGGACCTCAGACCCCCCCTGAGGGGTCCTATACCCCCCCCCCCCCCCCGACCCCCCACCCTCCCCGGTTGGCGGCTACACGTGTGATGTAGGGTCATGATGGAATCCAACCTACGCATATACATACCTACTCAATCAACTCCAAATGTCTAGGATCAAACTTCAGACTGCCGCTGCCAGACTGCCACCATTCATACAACTGACTGCCACTGTCACTGCCACTACCATCATTTATACCCCTTTCCTCGCGTCTCAATTACAGCTAGGCAACCGCCGATGTCGACAAATATGCACCAGAGCAGCACATGATCTCTCTACATAACTTTTACCGTTTACAACTATCATCTGTTTGGTGCCACTTACGAGGACCAGTGCGACTGATTTCGAACTAAGATGAAAGGAATTTGATAGTGCAATTTGGTCACGAAAATGGCACGCGCGAGTCGAAGTGCTTTGGAGAAGTCGCTGGAATACATACGAAATTCTAAGAGAATTGGCTTTGGTGAACTGAGGGACAATCCCGGTGCTAGAACTCAGGTACCGCTTGCAAACAGTGCACCAGGCCAGAAATCGAAATTAGAAGTACGGCGCTTGTCTCAGGGTCGCATGGTCTTCAAGCGCGACAACTACGCGGGCAAAAGCCTCAAAGAGATCTCGCAGGCGGGCAAGCCTCCGCTGGGCTGGACCTGGGGCGACTGGTACAAGCCTTGGCAGCGCGTCTTCCCCTCCGAACCTCTCTTCAACAAGGACATTCAGTGAGCTGAAACCTTGACAGGATACCAGTAGCGGATCTAGGGGGACGGGGGGGGGGGCGGTTGGGTCGCCCACCCCCCCATTTGGCCGGCCGAACTGTTTCGAGGCAATTTTGTATCAGAAAACGTCAAAATCGGCTAAAATTTTTGCCTGCGGCGCTATTTTTACGTAATTTTGCAGTCCTGAACGTAAATATTGCCGAAAATTTCGCCTACGGAGCAAATTGTTGGATGTACTTTTGTAACATCTTGGTACCCCCTGTGGCCGAAAAAATTCCGCCCCCCCCCCCTATTTCGAAATCCTGGATCCGCCACTGCAGGGTACCACTCATCGTGGTGTACTGATAAAAAGTACCGTAATCCTCATTGCTTCCAGCCTCAAGCGCGAGTACCCTCCCATCTCACTGGTGGAGCTCCAGAGGCTGATCGACCTGGGCTGGATCGACGTCTCCAAGCCCATCGATCTGACCACCCTGTGCGCCACCTACCAATACAGATGCAAGCCCATATTGAATCAGTTCGGCGTGTGGCTGACGCCAGAGGGCGCCGACGTCTTCTGCGCCAAAGTAGACGTCGAGGTCCAGTGGGCAGATCAAGAGGTGAACACGGCGTTTTGTTGAAATACAATGAATACAGGATGGCCCACAACTACAGTAAATAACCACGTCAGACGATCGCGGCGGTGGAGCGCAACGGCGGCCGAATCACGGTCGCCTACTTCGACCCACCTTCCCTTGACATCTTGATCGATCCCATCAAGTTCTTCGAAAAGGGTCAGCCGATTCCGAAAAGGCAGTTCCCGCCGCTGGACGTCATAGAGTACTACACAGGTGCTGGTTACTGATTCAGTGTATGGTTCATTTGCTGGCCACATTGATCATCTTTTCGTTTGTCTCTTTCACAGACGCCAAGAATCGCGGCTACCTCGCCAACCCCGCAGACGTGGCCGACGCCCAAGTGGAACTGGCGCAGAAATTCGGCTTCGACGCGCCTTCCGCCAAAGACGACCTCTGGGCGCCGAAGAAGCCGCTTCAGATCTTCCATGGACTGGAGCCCGGCTGGCTCGTCAACCTGACCGACAAGAGCATACTCAGGCCGATGGAGGACAAACTCAGGGGTTACTACGCAGATAAACTGGAGCCAGAGACGATACAGGGTGTCGCGGAAGAGGAAGAAGACGATGTCGCTGCGACTACGCAGAGCGCAGAAGCGCCTAGCGAAGAAGCCTTACGACAAACTCTCGAGCCTCACACAGTGATTAGTGGTCGCGCTCAAGGTAAAAATCTTGATTGGATTGGTCGAGAACAGAAGAGAACGACGCGAGAGAAGAAACGGCGCTGGGAGAATGAGGAACACTTTATATACACCACGATGAGTCCTGGTGGAAGAGTAAAAATCAGGGGGGCGGAATTGACAGGGGTACCAAGATGTACAAAAGTACATACATCGAGGGAATATTCGGCAATATTTTACATTCAGACTGAAATACGTAAAAAAGCGGAGGCACGATTTGAACCCGAACAAAATGCCTCGAAAACATCGGCGGCAAATGAGGTGGGGGGAGGTAGAGCTCTGGTACTACCACTAATGCCTTTTAAGAGAGGGAGAAGGGAAGGCTCGCAGGCGCTCGAACTCTTGAACTTGAAGACAGTCGCGCTCTAATTCGACTCCTATCATTCAAGGCCTCCGCGGACCACTCACCAAAGCAATTAAATTTCTATTATTCACGACTCAACAGTGCACTACAATCCTTGTTATTCGAAATCGCGCACTCGGCTATAGTGACCGGAATGAGTAAACGAATTATCAAGAGAATGTCTCTTGTGTGTGATATAGCTGGTACAAGAAGATATTATAAATGGTGGCAGTCTGGAGGGAAGTATAAAGTGCCTAGAATTTGAGTTCAAAAACAAGTGCCATCATAACCCTCACATAGTAGCCAACCGGGGAGAGTGGGTGGGGGTATAAAGCCTAGGGGGTCTAGCTGAGGGGCAAATGAGCTAAAAAGTTGCAAAAAGTGCCAAAATAGGATTCCAAAAATAGGCCAAAAAGTGCCAAAAAATCGCTTAATTTTGCAAAAACGCCAAATTGGCGGCAGGCGATCCTATTTTCAAGCGCCGCAGGGAAAAAGCTAGGAGAAAAATGAAATCAGTATTTGGAAGGGGGAGGGGGGGGGGGGGGGGTAGCCACCGCTCACGATCCCTCATAATCTCCATCGCTCTGAAATTCTCAAAGAGTAGAAAAGTGTAGAAGAAGAAGAAGGAGGGAGAAGGGAAAGCGGGAAAAAGGGAGGGAAGGAAGAAAGTGAAGGAAGAGGGGGAGGTATGAAAGGAGAGAGAAGTGAAAAGATTGAATAAATACCCCTTATCTCTCACTGAGAAGCCTCTACTACCCGTGAAAGGTGAAAGCGGTCCAAAGAAGGCGAAAGGAAAAGAAGAAAGAGAATGCGCTCCCTCCAGGGCCCACTGTGTCCAGAAAACGACCCGCAATTGTTCAAAACTTGCAGCTCGCCGGTGGACGCCCAGCATGTCGCCCGCTTTGCAGGCAGAGAGGCCGTCCCCACTACACCACGTCGAGCGACCGGCTAGGCAGTCGTCTGAGTGGCCGCCCAATCGCTGTCGTTGTCGTTTCGGCAGCCCCAATGTGATACTGTGATTTGTCACTGATATCGACGAAGACGAGAGGCAAGCGGCTGAAGGAAGAACTCGTCGCCTACCGGCCACGCCCTGTTACCGTCGTCTCCTCAAGGCAGAAGCGGCGAAAGCGAACACGCCCTGGTCTCGACGGGTGCAGAAATGCAGCTGTCGGCGGCACACCACGGCGATACTGCGAAGTACGGTGATAACGGCGAAGAGGAGAGCTAGTCAAGACAGAGAAACGAACAAGGAGAAAAGAAGAAGCAGAAGAAAGAAGCGGCATCGGCCTGGACTTCCATGACTGTGATTTGTCACAGTGATTGATTGCTTCTGAAACATGGTAAAGAGATAATATTCAGAGTAATGTGTAAGTATGTAGGTTTTCAATGGTTAGGTTTCCTTTGCAGACTCGTCAGGCAGAGAAGCGGCCCAGAAGAAGACCACGCTGCAGCTGTCGGCGGCACATCCGTCATTGCGATATTGTGATTCGTATGTATGCAGCTTGCAAAGTGATAGAGAAGACGACGAGAAAGCAGCTGCTGGACGAAGAAAGAAAGAGAAGACGAAGAATCAGCCCGCAGGACTTCAGCGGCGCCACTCCTGATATTGTGATTTGTCACAGTGATTGACAACACACCTGTACCATGTAGAGATATTCAGAGTAAAGTGTAGGTATGTATGTAGTTTTTTAATTGGTAAGGTTTCCTTTGCAGGCTCACCAGACAGAGTAGCGGTCCAGACGAAGACCACGCTGCAGTTGTCGGCGGCGCATCCCATTGCGATATTGTGATTTGTAGCTCTGTAACTCGTACAGTGCACAGTGATAACGAAGAAAGAAGGAGAGGACGAAGAATCAGCCTGCAGGACTACAGCGGCGCCACTCCTGATATTGTGATTTGTCACAGTGATTGATAGCACCTGTACCATGGTATGTAGAGGAGATATGCAGAGTAAAGTGTAAGTATGTAGGTATGTAGGTTTTCAATGGGTTGGGTTTCATTTGCAGGCTCATCAGGCAGAGAAGCGGCCCAGACGAAGACCACGCTGCAGTTGTCGGCGGCGCATCCCATTGCGATATTGTGATTTGTAGCTCTGTATCTCGTACAGTGAACAGTGATAACGAAGAAAGAAGGAGAAGACGAAGAATCAGCCTGCAGGACTACAGCGGCGCCACTCCTGATCTGATATTGTGATTCGTCACTGTGATTGATAGCACCTGTACCATGGTGTGTAGAGATATGCAGAGCAAAGTGTGAGTATGTAGGTTTTCAATGGGTTAGGTTTCATTTGCAGGCTCATCAGGCAGAGAAGCGGCCCAGACGAAGACCACGCTGCAGTTGTCGGCGGCGCATCCCATTGCGATATTGTGATTTGTAGCTCTGTATCTCGTACAGTGAACAGTGATAACGAAGAAAGAAGGAGAAGACGAAGAATCAGCCTGCAGGACTACAGCGGCGCCACTCCTGATATTGTGATTCGTCACAGTGATTGATAGCACCTGTACCATGGTGTGTAGAGATATGCAGAGTGAAGTGTGAGTAAGTTTTCAACCGGTAAGGTTTCCATTGCAGGCTCATCAGGCAGAGAAGCGGCCCAGACGAAGACCGCGCAGGCGTCTGCCAGTGCCAACGCCAACGTTAATAGCCCTTCTGTTTGTGGCTGAGCCAGTGCCAGTGGCAGCGTTTATCTATCTGCTGCCTATTTGGCAATAATCGTTCTATGACATATGACCTATGACCTATGACCCCATGACCCATTGAATCTATGACCCAAATTCAATTTTCCGCACTACAGTAATCCCAAAGCGTAAACTACATACCGGCGGTTACGGTAAACGGCAAATTGCACCAAAATGGCACTCGATTTGCTTCGACACCATCAAACTGATGTAAGAGTTAGAATCTCAAAGAATTAAGCTAAACTGATGATGTTTAGACCATGTTTAGGTCAATGTTGAGGGTTTACTATTAAGATTACTCTGAAATCAAATTGTCTATATCCTGGATTAGCGTCTTTGATTCAACTACAGTTTAAGGGGATTTTCAAAAAATATTTAAGGGGGATCTTCAAGCTAGAAGAACCACACTGCACTTTGGGGGATTTTCAAATAACAAACACATTTGGCTCACGCTTGCTATTGGTTAGAGGAGAGCGAAAAAAGAAACGAAAAAGATTTGCAACCAAGCGGGAATCGAACCCGCGACCTTCGGGGTGTAATCCCCTTTGCTCTACCACTGAGCTATTGGTCTGTAATCTATGGGTCACGCTTAGGCTCAGGTTCAAGCTTATGGTTAGGATCATGCTTAGGTTTAGATTCAGGCTTACAGTAAGGACAATGCTTAGGCTTAGGTTCAGGCTTATGGTTAGGATCATGCTTAGGCTTAGGTTCAGACTTATGGTAAGGACCATGCATAGGCTAAGGTTCAGGTTTATGCTTAGATTTATGCTTGTAGTCGGGCTCGATCTGAGTGTCCTGAGCCTAAGCCTAAGCATGACCCTAATCATGAGAACAAGCATGAGCCTAAGCAATAGCCTAAGCATGAGCCCAAGCCTAAGCCCGAACCTAAGTGAATGCATCAAAGTTAACTGCAACAATATTTCGTTGCAGTGATTCTTTTGCACAACTCGCCATGCATAAGCAACCAATCGCGACAAGCGTGGTGTCTCAGCATTGGTAGTTTGGATTTTGCGTCACAACCTCCAAACTTTTCGAAAGCGGCTGTCATGAATATTTTGTTGCACTACAGAATCTTGTAAACCACTTTTGGATACTGTAGCGCACAATTTTGAAAACGCTTTCCATTTTTGAGTTTGACCACTAAGATGGCAAGAGGCGTCCGCAGGCTATCCGGTGGTACCTCCTCAAACATCGCTGTATGATGTCAGGCGGGCGAGTTATTAAGCCTGCGACAACGTCAAAATCACCATTTTCTGACGCATGTTGGCTAGGTGTCCTGTATTTCCAATTTTGAAAGTCTTGTTGTTGGATTCAGTAGCTCGAGAATTTCATTTTGGTATGCGATTTGTCTACGTTCGGTGAACTTTTGACTTATAGTGGACCCCAGCTTTGGGCTACTGTAGAGCGCGATTTGAAAGTTTATTTTCGTTTCGACCCTAATATTGCTGCAGGAGTCTGCTGGGCTACTCGACGACGTCTCAAATTCCATCCTACGACGTCAGATTAACTAGTTATTGATCCTGAAATAAGAGTGACGCTAGCACACCGAGCTCTTGATATTGTTTGGCGCTTTCGAAGCAAATCGTGTTTGATTTTGGTGCAACTTGCTGCTTACCGTAACCGCGAGTATGTACTTTACGCTTTGGGATTACTGTAGCGCAGAAAATCAAATTTGGGTCATAGATTCCATGGGTCATAGGGTCATAGGTCATAGGGTCATAGGTCATAGAACGATCTATTGCCCAATATTTTGGGGATTTACCCGAAAATGGATGACAAGAAACTACAACGCTTCGACTCGTTTTCACCAGGGGGTACCAAAATAACACTAAGCTGTGGCTTGCACTTTACTCTTTTCAGCAGCAACGCCCTTCTCGCTTGATTCATCCCATGCGCTAAGGAAGGGTGACAAAAAGGTTGGATTTACGACTGGCTATGAAAGGTCTCGTTGGGACTGGAATGTGACGACAAGGCAGACTGATACGCTACGAGTCGAGTGTGGGAGTTTAGCTTGTGCCATCATGAGCAAAGGCATGAGAAAGCGCAGCAGAAGTTGGTGCAACGCCGACGGGCCGGAGGAAGCGGACACCGACTTCGAACTCTGCTTGTGGTATAAATAAAGTTTGGCACGACTTGATGGCTTTTGTGAAGACTTGGTTGGCTTCTTTCAGCGGTTCGAGGTCGACGAACAGCCTTGTTCTGCTGTCGACGCGCGAAGACTCGCCGGCGTCCAGCAGCAGCAGCGTCAACAGCCTCCCCCGTCAGCAGAGCAGTCTCTCGGACAGCAGCAGTCACAGTGGCTGCGACATCGTGGAAGTGGCGAAGACGACGACGGCGCCGTCGTCTTCGGCCGCCGCCGACGTGGGCGCCGAGGAGTCTCCTCTACGAGTGGAGACGAGCAGCGGCGCCGAGCCTTCTGTGATCACGGTGCTGTCGTCTTCGATGGCCCACTCGCTGGTGACTCCACACGAGAGGAGGGACAGTTCGCAAGACGACGACGAGGACGAGGAGGAAGAAGAAGAGGACGAGGACGAAGGCGACGAAGAAGCGGAGGAGGAGCGAGAGGAGAAAGAAGCAGTACTCGAAACGGAAGCGAAAGAAGATGCAGTAGCAGAGGAAGAGGGCGGCGAACCCGAGCCACTGTACGCCGCGCCCGAGCCGGAAGCCGAGCCTGATCAGCAGCAAGCGGAGGACCTGATTATTCTGGACGTGATGGATGAGAGCCTGGTTTCGACTTCCGGGCCAATGCTGGAAGCGATCAAGGAGGACGAGGAGCAGCAGACCAATTCGGAGCTCTGGACGGACGCCACATCGACCACGGAGGAGCAGGACAGCACCAGGATGGCCGGTGAGCGCTTGGTTGAAAGTGAAACTTGAGATTAGTGGTGGTGCGGTGGGGTACTGCGAACTCTACCAATTGTCGTCTAGGTGGCGCCGACGACGAGGACGAGTCCTTCGCTCAGCTGGTAGAGAAGCCCGAAGCGGAATCGACGCCACGTAAGGTGGTGGAAGAGGAGGAGGACGCCGGCCAACAGCAGCAGCACCTGGAAGAACACGATGAAGAGGAGGAGGTGGAATCCGAGTCGGAAGACGACGACGCCGACACACAGTCTCTGGGAGGGGAGGTGTTGATGCGCCAGCAGCGAGGGCGCGCCCTGCCCGGTCTTGACAGGGCACGGTGTCGAAGTCAGGTGATCGAGTCGCCCGTCGCCCAGGCCATTCGCCCCGCGCCCTCCTTCGACAACCACGACGCCAGAGTCCTATTCGCGGTTGGGTCGACAACGATTCGACATGGGTTACTGTAGGAATTCTGACGTCTACCTACCATATCCCGCTTCCAGAAGATGGCTCACTCGAACCTGATGGATCGGAGCTTCTCGGCGTCGACGCCGGCCGTCAACGTGCTGGTTGAAGCTGCCGCCGCCGAGGAAGAGCGTCACGAGGAGGGGAAGCCCTCGGTTGGCCCGCGCGAAGCCGCCGCCTTCCTCTTTGCTGCCGAAGCTTCGCTTGCTGACGATGGCTTGCTGCAGGACGAGCTCGAGCCTTCTTCCCTGCCTTCGCAGGAGCGTCGCAAGGAGTCCTCTGCGTCCGGCAGTTCCAAGTCTTCGCGTCAGTCGGCCAAGGGATCCAAGGGCCCCGTCAAGCTGACTCACATGGCTCCCCATA
>JASAMZ010009322.1:0-82496 GCA_030248115.1 Linhomoeus sp. GSCO2_2 | reverse complement strand
TCTCAGTTTGAGCTTAGGGCAATGGAACGGAGCGTGCGTTTTGAGCGCGGGGCGTAAGGTGGTTATTGACTCAAATGCATACGAACATTACTTGTGGGCTCAAATTTTACCAAATTACCATGGGTCGTGGATTCCGTTGGTCGTGGGTCGTTGTGGGTCGTTGGGTCGTAGAATAGTAATTGCCCTTTGGGATGGGACCTAGGCTCCCCCGCCTTGAGTTACACGTCACCCAAAGACAATTGGGGAAACGAGACCGGGTTCGCTAAACCTCAGCGAAAGGAGTCAGCCTTAGGGCTCTTGACACCCCACGTTGCCGTTTCTTCGGGCAAGGTTTCATCCCACTGGATAGAAATTATGAAGATGCATCCCCCTTTATGCAGATCTTATCGGTGTGGCGATCTCTACGAAAACTGACATGAGGGCTATACAGTAGCCTCAAAATTTGCATAGTAGATGGAAATGGTAGGTTTGAATTACTCGTACCACCATCAATATGACCAAAAGACGCCCCATCGTCTAACATCGGCGCACATGCCCGCTCCACCAACGTCTCTGCGAATAGGTAGACTACCTATTTGCATATAGAGACGTCTTTGAAGGATGGTGCGATGACATGGTCTGAAGCGCATATAAACCAACGGCAACGCACAGATGCTGCCATTCTGCCAAACGCGATCCTACAGCTCGAAAATGCATCTCGCGCCACTTATCCTTTTGGGCGCGATAGGCGCACTAATAGCTCTTGCCTCAGAACTTGGATCTAGCGATAGCGACTATGGTGTGTACCACCTACTGCACAGATGACTGTCTAAGTCTTTCGAAGCGTCCGACCGATGTCGTTGTTGATGACGTCGCTGTTGTTCCAATAAAGCAGCTCCACACTTTTTCATTTTCATGCCTTAAATGTTTCTCAAATTCTTGCTGGAGAAGTGAAGGTTTTGTTGTATAGAACACCCAACACTTACTCTATTTTCTATTCTCATCGTTCTTAACTGTCGGTTTGCTGACTCGAGCATCTTTATGCAGATGTGGCGCCGTACCGTCCAGAACGTCGAGAATGCGAGTCCACAGACATTGATATCGGCGCGGTGTTCCTCATGCTTGCAGCTTTCATAATTATGATTGCCGTAATCATGGTCGTGGCTGCGTTTCCTTTCCTCCTGGCATTAGAAATAGGGGGCTTAGTACTGTTCCTCGGTGGAGTCTCGCTTGGCGGCGCTGCGGGTGTTGGCATGTACGTCATTGGATCAATGCTCGAAGAGTGCATGTCGAAAAGGGCTGCTATAGACGACGGCCAGTCGTCGCCCCCTCCCCTGGACTCACTGTGCGAACTGGGCACGTCCGTCGAAGCGTTCGCAGTCAGAGCGGCTGCCAAGAGGGCCTTCCTGCTCCACGACGTCCACAGCATCAGGAGTCACTTCAAGAAGGTCAGTCGGCCGCCGCTTAATGATGCGAACGTGTGCGGTCGCCACGCGGCCATTGGGCCTGGGGGACTCTCAGGCGACACCCTACGAGAGCTCTCTTGCGTCGTAGTGAGACGATCATGGACTCTTTTGATAGTGCTTGACTCACTGATCCTTGTTCTCCCATTGGCCATGGCTCAAAAATTTGAATTTCGCGAGTTGCCTGCAACACACATCTCATTTCGACCGAAGTCACTTTGACAGCACACGAATACATCAAGAGGATCAATTGAGACAGTCAATTCATGTTTCAGCAGTGGTGGCTTGTGGTGGCCAATGAAGTGTAAAATCGGTTTCAGCTTTGGTTAACTGATTGCAACTGAAATTGAAACTGAAACCAGTTCATGTTTCTTTTGTCACCCTGCATGCCGCATTTACAACGAGTCGGATAGTAGCATTGCGAGTACATGAAAGCACCGCTAACTGTTCTGCGGACGCTCGAAACCATCTTAGGAGGCGCTTCGAAACAACTTCAAAAATGACGGAACAATTTTTACACAATCGCCGGAGGGGAGGAGGTGGCTTCAATCTCGCCACACTCCTCTCACACTCCAACCCTCTACCCTCCCACCGTTTTCCTGTGGGATATGAGCCTCTTCGTCGCCCTTTTGCTGTGTTTCGTGTGTGTTTGGCACTGTCTCTTTCGCCCGTGCCAGTATTTCTTGCCTGTGCCAGTGCCAGTGCCGCCGTATTCGTGCGCTTGTGTCATCGTTGTCTTGGCGCGATTGTGTGTTTCGTTGTTTGTCGTTTATTTGTTTCCGCAACGCTGTAAGGCGCTATTTCCTCTGCCGATCGATAGTGCGCGGCGGAATAGCCTATGCTTCAGTGTGTGCGCTCGTCGCTGATTGGTTGCGCCGAGCGGCCTGTGTTTTGCGGTTTCGTTTCGCGCCCAATTTCGTCGTCCCTTCGCAGTTGCGTCGCGATAAGTCGAGCATTCGTAGGCAGCAGCTTCCAGAACTCGCTCTCTAAAGAAGTGCTGTCTCGTCGTCGTTCGGTTTTGCTTTGGGAGTTGAAGTGCTGTTCCGAGAAAATCCGAAAACGGAAACTGTGTGTCGAACCTGGCTGTATTCGCCTCACAGTGGAATGGCACAGAGCGCCGAGCGAGAAGACACGCGCCAGAAGAGAAGAACCGGCGAACTGCCTTTCTCAGCCTAGTGCTAGATTAGGCCTAACGCCTGTAAGTATCCGCCTACCGGGAGCGCATTTCTTACAGCCTGGAGCCCATTGCGTTTGGCGGTCTTCTGTGCGTGTGTTATCGCCGCGACTGAGTGATCTCCCGTCCGTGTGTCTCCGCGTGTTCGCTTAGCCTGTTTTCGCCTCGTATGGTGATAACTAGGAGCGCCCGTACATACTTCGCAGCCAGTTCCGGATTTTGCGACTCTTCTGTACTTCCTGTGTTGAGGCAAGTAGGCATGGCCGACGGAAGTGTGTCTGTCGTTGCGTCCTGCTGCTTCTGTGAAGGCGATGTGTTTGCGTCTCAGTACCCTTCGCTGTGTGTGGGCGGTTGCGGGAAAGTGGCGCATGGTCATGTGAACGCCAAGTGCGTTGCGGCCGGTATTCGCCTGGAAGTGACGGAAGGAGAAGCTGCCGGCAGCATTCCCATTCGGTGGGCGTGCGCGGGGTGTCGGAGTGAGCTCCAAGCGTTGCGCGAGAGGGGAGAGGGCGGAGAAGTGGAGGGCGTCCACAGTAGAACCCAGCGCCGTCGCGCGTCCTTGGGTGAACTGTCGGACGACGCCTTCGAGTCGAGTGGCGAAGGAGAAGAGGAAGGGGGTGGCAGGCGGAGGGCGCCGGCCCCAGAGGAAGAAGGGGGTGGCAGGCGGAAGGCGCCGGCCCCTGCGGAAGTGGAAAGGGACGCCTTGGCTGGAGAGCCGGTCCCGTTGGCTGCTGAGAGGGGTGGCAGGGCTGAGGAGCCGGCCCCTAGGTCTGTGGCAGAGGGTGGAGAAGTAGCGGTCTCCCCTCTGGCCCTGCAAGCTGCGACCCTCCCACAAGGGCAAGTCCCTGGAGGTGACCCAAATCAGCTTCTTCAGCTGATGCAGCAAATGCGGGCAGACATGCAGGCCGAAAGGCAGCAGATGCGGGCGGACATGCAGCAGATGGCGGACAAGCTGCGACAGCTGGAGGCTGGTCCGGGTCAGCTTGGGACGGCGCGCGCGGTGCTGGGTGCGCCGGCGGCGTCCATGCCTCTGCCTGCAGTGTCAGTGGCGAGTACGTTGGGCACGTTGGGAGGAGCGGCGCTCGGTGCGCAAGGTGGTGGGCTCCCCAACAGTGCGAGTGCGCCGACGCTGGTTTCGCAGGCTGCGCCGGTGGTG
Source organism: Linhomoeus sp. GSCO2_2 (assembly GCA_030248115.1). NCBI lineage: Eukaryota > Metazoa > Nematoda > Chromadorea > Monhysterida > Linhomoeidae > Linhomoeus > Linhomoeus sp. GSCO2_2. Next base: position 78,724 of record JASAMZ010009322.1, on the reverse strand, counting down.
TCGGTGGCGCAGACGGCTGCGACGAGCGCGTCTTTGGGGACGGTGGCAAGCAGTGCGTTTCCGCCTGTGGGGGCGATGTCGGCTGCCACGCCTAGTGCCTCAGGGATGCTGCAGACGTCCGCGGCGAGTGCGTCAGTGGCGCCGAGTGCGTTGGCGGCGTTTCCGAGTGCAGCGCAAGTGCCCATGGTGCCGTATGGTGTGTCGAACGTGGCGAACGTTGCGAGCGTCAGTGCTGCGTCAGTGGCAGCCACTCCAGTGGTGCCTGTAATGTCGACCGCTGCTGGCAAGGCGCAGGTGGGCGTCGTGCAGTCAGTCCAGCCTCCAGTGGTGTCGTCCACTATGTCGACAATGATGCAGCCCGCTGCCCCGCCAGCTGGTAGCCAGTCCAGTGGCAGTGCCCAGACGATGGCGACGATGCCGTCCCTGCTGCCGCAGCAGATGTCTGGAGGTGGGCAGCTGTCCCAGATGGCAGTGGGCCAGTCTGTGGGCATGAACGCGCAGGTGTATCCCAGTGGTCTGGGTGTGAACCCCAGTCAGACAGTCGGCGCCCAGACGGCAGCCACTGTGGGGCCCCAGAGCCAGCTGGCGAGCTTTGGCAACTTGGCCAGTGGTGGTGCGAGCTTTGGAGGTGTGGCGCAGAACGTGACCGGCCAGACTGGTCAGCCGCCATCCCTGGTGCCACCTCCAGCGCCTCCCCAGCAAGGAGAGTGGGTGTTGTCTGCCCAGAGGGGTTGGCTGTGGATGCCAGCAGCCCAGGCGCAGGTGCCTCTGGTGGGCAGTGTGCCCAGAGGGTCAGTAGCACCACTTCCTCTGAAGGAGCTGGGGACGCTTCAGCCATTCACTGGTGAAGCCGGTCGAGACTGGAATGCGTTCCATTCGCAGTTTGAGAGGCGCATGAGGGCTGCGCAAGTCGATCGTGAGAATTGGGCCGTGGCACTCCAAGCACACCTGAGGGGTGGACCGCTGGAGCTGGTCGACCAGACGCTGATGGCGCTGGGAGACGCTGCCACATATGACGTTCTGGTGTCGAAGTTGTCGGCCAACTACACAGATCGTCGGTCCAGATACTCATGGCAGGGAGATTTTCACAGTCGAGTGTGGAATCGTGGCAGCGAGTCGATCGACGCCTATGTGCAAGCCTTGCGGCAGTTGGCTTACAGAGCCTGGCCGGATTGGCAGAGCTGGGACCAGATGTTGCTGGACCAGATCATGCGAAATCTGCCCAAGGACTTGGCACCCGCTGCGATGGCAGTGATGGAGAACCCGTCGTCTACCCTGGAGAGCATCGTTTCGTTCATTCGGAACACCCAGGACAAGATGGGCGAGCAGCTGGTGAAGTCGCAGAAGGCGAACGGTGGCAGCAAGGCGAAGAAGGCGCCTAGTGAGGTTGCTGACGCTGGTTCCCTGTCTGAGGAGAGACAGCTGGTGGGTGATGGCGCTGTGGGCCAGAATCAACACCAGGGTCCCAGAGGGGACTGGGGAGATCCCAGCAGGGGCCAGAGAGGGCAGCGGGGTGGCAGTGGTGTCATTCCCCCTGGTAGCCAGCCGCCATGGGGTGGTGGTGCCAGTAGGCCCAGAGGCTCAGCGACTCACGTGACCTGCTACAATTGTGGCGAGAGAGGCCACTACCGCTCGGACTGTCCGAAGCCGCCCATGCAGCAGCCGCCAGGCTCAGGTGGTGGTCAGAACGCTGTCAACACTGACTCCGTCTCAATGGCGGCGACGTCGACTGCCTCCCCAGACATCATGATAGAATACAGTGACAAGGCACCAACGCACTTGGCGAATACCCTTGTGCACGCCATAGTAGTGGCCCTAACTGGAGTGCAGGCACAACGTTTCACGTTGACATTAGCTGCACGTATGAGTAGCGTCAATATATTGCTAGAAACCAGAGCGTAGCCGCGGACAGTAAACGATGTTCCTCCACTCTGGTAGGTTTCGATTTCCGTGCTGCCAGAAGAATTTTTTTCGATTTCCGTTCTGCCACAACCCGTGCATGATGTCGTAGTGCAACAAGTCTCTTTTAACAAGTCTCTTTTAACAAGTGATACGTGACACTCCTCGAGTGTCAGATAGGCACTCCGCGTGATTGTTTTAGCAGACGGGGGCACAGAAACTCCAGCAAGTGCCGATGTGGCGCGAGTGACGCGTTGGAGCAGGCTGTACTGACCGCTGACTGTCTATAGCCACTCACAATGTAGAATGCCAGCGGCGCCCCAATTGTACAGGCGCGCCTTATCTACGCTACACAGCGGGGGATCCCCCGCTGGGGTGGACGGCGTGGGTAGCACTAGTGCTACAGTACGATGCTCCTATAACTCGGTTCGATTGCGCGTGCGTAGACGCCTTTCTCAGCGTGTCTTATAAGGATGGCGTACTGTAGGCGCAGCAAAATCAATGGCGGACGGTATTTTCGGAATTTCGCGAAATTTTACAGAGCGTGAGTATTCGGCCAAAATCAGGCTAAATACACCGCAAATCGCCAAACAAACGACGGATTCGCGTTCTGCGGCATCAGAAAGCCCAGACACAACTGTCAACGCAATTTTGAGAATTTTACCCCGGGACCTAATTTTTGGCCGGCCGGGTGCCGGAAGCAGGGTGAAGGCGTCCAAAATCGCAAAACAAACACCGGATTCGTGTTCAGCGTCGTCGGAAACCCCCGAAACAAGTGAAAACACAATTTCGAAAATTTGACCCCGGGATTCAAAAATTCGGCGCGGCCGGGGTGCGGTACCTCAAAATGGTCACGCCACTTCGTCTAGACCAACTTTTGACGCTGAACACGTTGCAATGGTCAATTTGCCGTTAAAAGCACGCCTTCCGGCTCAAAAATCCACTCAAAGTCGAAAATCCCAATTTTCCGCTCGGGACCCGGGACTTTTGCCACCGCGGATCTCCCGAACGGCGAGACCGATCTCGGCGGTTTTGGTCTCGAATGAAAGGTAATATAAGTGTCCAGGTCAGAAATTAAATTGGCGAGGATCCGCCGTTGCAATCTCGAGCTACGATTTTTTAAAGGTCGGAAAAAAATTTTGAATTTTGAATTTTCTACCGTACTCCCGCGTCGGACCACCTAGGGAGCCCATTCGCCTAGATGTCGCCTAGAGGACCCAAAGGCCTACAACATATCCAAAAATCACCAAATTCGAGCAACTTTTGCGAAAGTTATGGCGTCCTGTTTTTTTTTACTTAGCAAAAATTCGAATTTTTGAATTTTCGCGAAATTCTTCCACTACCGAAAATTTTTCACCCCCCGAGCACGCTGCGCGTCGTCATAAGCTATCTTTTAAAAAAAATTTGGCTCCCTAAGTGCTTCCCAGCGAGCGCTAGCTCTGGTTATGTTAACTGTAGGCTTTACCGCTCCTATAGCACTCCTTCGCTTTTCAAGCGGCGGAGTGCCAAAAAGCGGAGTGGTTTTGAGCTTTGACTTTTTACTGAGATTGTAGCAAGGCCCTTTCCGGTTTCGTGCAGCGTCTTTGACTCTCCTCGCGACTACACTTTTTGGAGTGGTCTTGCTACGCAACATTGGTATAGTCTGGGTTTAATTCTTTACACCAAGAAAATCATCGTTTCAGCCTAAATTTAAAAAAAGACACTGGGATCTAACGCAAAACTACATGTTAAGTGTGCGCATGATTTGATGTTGTCTTGCCATGAGCTACTTCAGCCTGCAAGACCGCCGCTCTAGCAACGCACGAGTGCCAAGATATAACAAACCAAAATCTGCAGTTTTCATCGCGTTTTGGTTACTGTAGTCCTTTCATTGACCTTTTGAGCAATACATTTCTGTTTTTTGTTTTACTTCGTTCAGTTCATATTGCTCGTAATTATTGTCAGTCTTGCAGGTACTGCGTCAAGGAACTGCTGGAGGGCTGCAAGAAGCGCCTTCTCTCCCAGGTGGGCGCGTCAGAGGTGCAGGGACTCCTGCAGCTGGGCCTCACCTATGACGACCCAGAGCTGACGTTGGCCGCCCAGCAGTGCCTCTGCGACAACTGGAAAGCGCTGCAGGTACTCACGACTTTTAACTAATCACACTGCTGTGTGAGTACTGAGTAGAGCCAAAGCACGCTCGTTTGTTTCAGGAATCAGGCAAGCTGGGAAAGATAGAGCGTCATCTGCGGAAGGCCGGCCATCCCGACGCTGTTCTCAGAGCGGCCACTGTCGTCTTTGTCGACTCGAAAGCAGCTAGCGACGACGACAGCGGAAGTCAATAGGATGATGATCTGCAAATGTGAAAGCTGCGGTCCACTGAAATGCTCAATCACAACTAGGATGATCTTTCGTCAGTGCCTATTCTCCAGCATTGTCATTGGCAGTACCTAACCGTCCGCATGACACTGATGTGCTACTGCGTCATTTACATTAATCTCGGTTGATTCGCTTCACCTGATGTTTCGTGTAAGCTTAATTGATAGGCAGGATACCCTCGTTCGTGGAACAGATGGACGCGAAGAGATGTCGTTGATTGCCTATTCCTGTTTCGTGCTTGAGTACAGTTGCTACACGTCTGTGTGCATCGCTTGCTGGCAGATGGTATGTGACTGTCCGAGCTCTCTTCCACTGGCGGCATGCGTGATTCATTCATTCGGCTTGCTAAACGTGCAACAGGCAGAGTTCTTCTGTCACACTGTCCGCGTGACTATGTCTCAGCCACTGTATGGAAAGGTGGTCGTGGCCACGCAGGAGAAGACCTCAGATGCGAATGTGGTCAATATCAACTGGGAAATCGATGCCTACAAGACCATACATGACTGCCACGTGACTGGAATGTCCATCTGTAGCGAGGAGGCGGACTATGAGGATGGGTCAGCGTGGCAGCTGAAGCTCTACCCCAAAGGCTGTGGCGGTAACGAGTGGAACGATGGCCACGCCTCGCTCTTCATCAAACCTGTGAAGCTCGCCGCTGTCACAGTAGTCGCCAAGTATGGCCTATTTGTCGGGAAGGCAAACAACGTCGCTGGATACGACCAAGTCTACTCTTGCCAAGAGGCGGTCGAGTTCGAAGTCGAAGGGCCTGGATGGGGTCGGCAGAACCTGGTCAAATGGGACCAACTCTTGACCACCACAAACGACGGTGCTTACCCTCTGCGGCTGCGCTGTCAGCTGACACTTCGCCCACAGCACTGCGCCTCCACATTGGAGCACCGTCTGGTCCAGAGGCTGACCCAGCGCTGGCGCTCGGAGAGTGGCCTGGAGTTCGTCGACTTCTGTCTAGTTGCCGAGTCTGGCGACAAGATTGCTGTAAGTGTCTGCATTCGACCCAGCTCAGCTTTCTAAGGTGTTAGACTGGGCCTCTTGAACTCTGCTATGACAATTCGAATTTCTCGGCCACAAATGCTAAGACCCGATTCCAGCCCCACTGAACTTCTGAATTGCCTGTGTCTAGGTGGACCGCAACTTGCTCTGCGTGTGGTCGGAGGTCTTTGAGAAGATGCTGACCACTGAGATGCAGGAGAAGAAGGAGAAGCAGGTGGTCGTCCAGGGCTTCAGCCACGGCGCCCTGCAAGGTTTTGTGCACTTCATGCAGAGCTGCCACCTAACATACACATGCAGAAGTGGTCCAGTGCTCCAGGAGCTGTTTCAGTTGGGACACAGGTGGGGAAATGATTGAAAAAAGTTCGCACAACGCTGGGGGATTGAAATGCTGGGTGGTTCGCGCTTGGCTGACACCATTTGTCAGCGCATATCGCACTGTTGACTTCGTAGCTTTTGTTGTAATCTTTCTAGTTGTAACTAACACTTCGGCTTAGTTTGTGCAATGTTTCATTGATGTTGCTACATATCTTAATGCAATTTTGAGCAGTCTCAGTTGAAGTGCTAGTTACAACTGGTAAAACTTTCAGCAACATCGATCATGCCGACAGTGCGGTACTAAATGCGAAAAAGCGTTCGCCGAACGCAAACGACCCTGTATGTTTGATTAGTTTGCACACATGTCAAGGTATCGAGTCAAGGAGCTGGAGGAGGCGTGCAAGAAGTTGCTGCTGTCCCAGATGAACGTCGACGTGGTGGAGGACGTCCTCGCACTGGGCGTCACCTACGATGACGCCGAATTGACACTGGCCGCCCAGAAGTGCCTCTGCAGCAACTGGAGCAGTCTGATGGTCGGTGTGACTTAGTATTGCAACGAGTGGGCATACGGCGGGGGCTCTCGTGGGTGGGGGTTCCGCAGCGGGGTTGCCTACCATTAATTTGGCGAAGGCGGCCGGACTATAAATTGCTGCACCCGGGCCCTGACCAGTCCCTAACCTACCCATGTTCCCGCGGTGGGCCTGGTGAACTTGCGATGACAAGTCGCAGACTACGGGGAACTCACTCTCCCCCGGAGAAATCTGGGGGTCAAAGGGCCATCCAGACTCCAGAGGTCTCCCAGAGGGATACGCGCCTCGCCTGAGGATAGGGGAACCCCTGGGGCCCCTAAGGGATGGGCTGACGACGACCTCTGGACACCAACAGACGAGGCCTCACCCCTCCTTCTTCGGAAGGCTGCAACAACAGCCGAACGGCGTGTGCATTGTGACAACAAACTCTTCAGAAGTCGGGCCGACTCGTGGAAATCGACAAGCGACTGGAGTCGCAGGGCAGTCCCAATGCCGTGTTCCAGGCCGCCGACGCCGTGTGGGCTGGTCACAAGCAGCAGAAGGAGGCGGAGGATGCGTCACTCAAGTCGACCGTGGCAGAGAAGGAGCTGAGAGAGCCGCGCGTCAACGAAGGATGAATTTCTCAGAAATTGACACCCATTCCTTAAAGGGTGCAATGCCGTTTCTCAGTGTCGAGAGATCTGCTACTTGCTTGCTTTTGGTTCGAGTGCTTCTCGAGTGTAAGTGCTGCGGCGCCTGTTTTGTTTGTCAGCTTTTCTTGCTCGATTGCTGAAGAACGTGACTTCATTTGATGTCTGCTCTCATACCTGCTGTAGGTACCTACGAAGGGCGACGGCCCTGCGTTCGCAACCAATACGTGCAAATGTCTTGTTCAGGAAGCTTCCAGCAGATTGAAACACGTCTTCTTGGTTTGTTTTGGCTCAACAAGCTGTTTCAAAAAAGTTGAGTTGTTTTATTAATACAGAGTGGTACCATAGCTGGAATGGCTCCATTTCCACTTGAAAAAAAGCAGCCCAGTAACTCAAGAACCACAAGACAGAACCGAGCAAAATTTGGCACATACAAACTAGCCTACACAAGTTATAACTTGTCTAAATTTTACCAGATTCGGATGTCGCAGGCGCAAACTGCAAGCGTTCAATTTTTTCGCCCGGCCTCAGCCGGGCGAACCCCTACGAGAGCTTATCGTGCGTGCGTTCGTGGGTGCGTACGTCCGTCACGCTCTCATATCTCGGCGTTGGTAAGTCGTAGGTACTGATGGATGCGTATACGCATACGCAATATTAACTTTGCGTATACGCATAGGTTTCCGGATGCGTATACGCATACGCATACGCATACGCAAAAATTTTCACTTACGCATACGCATACGCAAGCAGAAGGTCGTACACAAACCATTTGCGTATGCGTACGAAAGCAACAAAGTGTGACAAATGGCACCAAATTTCGACCCATTGGACCTTCAAGTGAGCTAGCAGCAAACCAAACTTGTCTCGAATTACATTCAGTCTTTTGATTATAGCTAAAATTGATTGTTAGCTGATACAGAAGCCGTATTTATCTCCCTTAACTACAACTGTGTCACTAAAAAAAGTGGATTTTTCGTGAAATTTGTGCAGTGAAAATCGTACGCATACGCATACGCATACGCAAACTATTTGCTATGCGTACTACGCAATACGCATACGCAAATGGGATTCTTTGCGTATACGCATACGCATACGCATACGCAAACGAAATTTCCGATATTGGCCATCAGTAGTCGTAGGAAGGAGATCTTGGGCTTTATGGATAGGTCTTGACTCACTGAGCTTTGCGAGCACAGTTTCGAGTTTCAAAACATTGAATTGCGCGCGCTACAGTAACCCGAAAGTTCAAAGTGAAAACGGCTATTAGTCGCTCGTCTTAAATCGTAGAGCGGCGTGCGATAGGTCAACTAAAAGGTCTCGACGTGCTCTTTCGTTTGGCATTAAAAGTTTTCTTAATTACGCAAACACGCAACACGAAAAGCGACATTCTCGCGTTTTTAGCGCAGAGATCGCTCTAACTCGCTCAGCATGCGTCGTAGGGAGACGATCTTGGGTTGGTTGGATAGCTCTCGACTCACTGATCATTTGTTCTTCTATTGGTCGAAACTCAAAAGTTTGAATTTCGGGAGCTACAGTAACCCAAAGGTTTAAAACGCGAAACTTATCTAACTCGCTTGTCTTCCGTCATAGAGAGACGATCTTGAGTTCGTTGAATAGGTTTCGGCACACTGATAATTCCGTTAAGAGAATTCGAAATTCTAAAGTTTGAATTGTGCGCGCTACAGTAACCCGAGGGTCCAAACGCAAAACGGCTCTAACACGCTCGTCTTTCGTCGTAGAGCGGCGTGCGATAGGTCAACTAAAAGGTCTCGACGTGCTCTTTCACTTGGCGTAAAAAAATGTTAATTACGCAAACACGCACCACGAAAAGCGACATTCTCGCGTTTTTAGCATAGAAATCGCTCTAACTCGCTCAGCGTGCATCGTAGAGAGACGATCTTGAGTTGCTGGATAGCTCTTGACTCACTGATCATTTGTTCTTCTATTGGTCGAAACTCAAAAGTTTGAATATCGCGAGCTACAGTAACCCAAATGTTCCAAACGCAAAACTTCTCTAACTCGCTCGTCTTCCATCGTAGAGAGACGATCTTGAGTTTGTTGAATAGGTTTCGGCACACTGATCATTCCGTTAAGAGAAGTCGAGATTCGAAAGTTTGAATTTCGCGAGCTACAGTTACTCAAAGGTTCAAACAGCAAATCGGCACTAACTCGCTCGTCTTACGTTGTAGAGCGGCATTCGTTCGACCGTTTGAAAGCTTACGTTGAGGCAGTTGTTGAACGGTCATTCCTAAAGAAATACTTTTGTTTTTTTAAACCCTTGTCTTACGAACAACTTTGTTTGCTAAAGAAATTAATTCCGGGCGATCCCAATGTTGCCCTGCAACAACCGCTCAGAAATGCGTGTGTCTTGCTCAAAAAATTAATCCCGGGCGATTCCAATGTTGCCCTGCAAGAACCCCTCAGAAAGGAGCGTGTCAGAAGTAGCGCATGAATAGTGGACTCCGGGCGGGCGCGCGTCATATCGGAAAGGCTTCGAAATACTTTACAAAAGTATCCACTCTTTTACTCTTCCACTTTAAAAGACTCACAAACCACTCTGTATTAATAAAACAACTCAACTTTTTTAAAACAGCTTGTTTTGACATTTTGCCAAGCCGTCCAGCGGGCGCCACAGCAACAACAAATTACCATTTTCGCTCACCAAAAGACCCAAATGGCTGAAACTGGGCACACAATCTGGCAAGAACTCCAGCATCACACACGCTAAATGTGGGCAGCCTACATGTAGGTTGCAGGTAGCACGAATTAGAGCCGCAAACTGGGCGGCGAAGACATGTGTGGACCTTACAACGTGCATCTCGCCACTCTGACGACTTAGCGAGCTGGGACGGCGCAGTTTTGTGGACAACTTATAGTGGTATAACATATTAAAATTTGGTTGAAACCGGTTCAGCCACTCGTGAGCTATAATGACTTTGCACATTTTTCCGCGATTTATCAAAATCCTTAAGGAATTGAAATCAGGGGGTCGGGAGAATCGTTATAACTTTTGAACGGCTTGAGCTAGAGTCGCCATATTTGCAGGTTATCGTAAGGACATGTCACTCTATCTAATGCAATTGGAACGAGAACAAGCTGTTTTAAAAAAGTTGAGTTGTTTTATTAATACAGAGTGCTTTGTGAGTGTTTTAAAGTGGAAGAGTAAAAGAGTGGATACTATTGTAAAGTATTTCGAAGCCTTTCCGATATGACGCGCGCCCGCCCGGAGTCCACTATTCATGCCCTACTTCTGACACGCTTCTTTCTGAAAGGTTCTTGCAGGGCACAATTGGGATCGCCCGGGATTAATTTTTTGAGCAAGACACACGCATTTCTGAGCGGTTGTTGCAGGGCAACATTGGGATCGCCCGGGATTAATTTTTTTAGCAGACAAAGTTGTTCGTAAGACAAGGGTTTAAAAAAACAAAAGTATTTCTTTAGGAATGACCGTTCAACAACTGCCTCAACGTAAGCTTTCAAACGGTCGAACGAATGCCGCTCTACAACGTAAGACGAGCGATTTAGGGCCCATTTGCTGGTTGAACCTTTGGGTTTCTCTAGCTCGCGATATTCAAACTTTTGAGTTTCGACCAATAGAAGAACAAATGATCAGTGAGTCAAGAACTATCCAGCAACTCAAGATCGTCTCTCTACGACGCACGCTGAGCGAGCGTGTTTGCGTAATTAACAAAATTTTTACGCCAAGTGAAAGAGCTCGTCGACACCTTTTAGTTGACATATCGCACGCCGCTCTACGACGTAAGACGAGCGTGTTAGAGCCGCTTTGCGTTTTGGACATTCGGGTTACTGTAGCGCGTGCAATTCAAGTTTTTGAATTTCGATTTATCTTAGCGGAATTATCAGTGTGCCGAAACCTATTCAACGAACTCAAGATCGTCTCTCTATGACGGAAGACGAGCGAGTTAGATAAGTTTTGCGTTTTAAACCTTTGGGTTACTGTAGCTCCCGAAATTCAAACTTTTGAGTTTCGACCAATAGAAGAACAAATGATCAGTGAGTCGAGAGCTATCCAACCAACCCAAGATCGTCTCCGTACTGTGACGGGCGCTCCCAGCGCTCTCACATTCTCATGGTGAATCTCATTGCGCGCTTCTGTTTGTTTTGGTTTCCCAGTGATCTCTATTGTGTTTTGGTCTGTTCCGCGGTGTTTCACGCAGTTTCCCTTTCTCACGCTCGCCAGTATTGTTTGGGTTAGCGCGATGCTACTTAAGCTTGCTCATTGTCTGCTTGCTTTAGTCTTGGAGTTGGGAATGGGTTGAAGAACTAAAGAACCTGCGGACACGCCCAGAAAATCGGCGTGTCACAAAATTGGTGTCCGAGACAGGATGGGGCTGCCAAGGTCCCATCAGCAGGATCCCTTCTCCAGACTCACCGGCCAGTTGGAAGCTGAGGACAAGAACAAGGCCAGGCGACATCACGACCGAGTGGTGCATCCAGCGAAGAGGCCTACAGCAAGAAGCAAGGACGGCTCCCTCTCAAGATCACAGGTTGGCGTCAGTGGCATGCTTTCCAATGCCAACCTTTCCAGTGCCAAGTGGGCAACGCGGCCACGCCCGGAGCGAGGGAGAAGCAGCTAAGAGCGAGGGGCCACGAGGGGACAGCGGTCCAACATTTGAGGGGTGTCAGCGGTCCATCAGCGGCGACAGCGGCCCATTCTTTGTGGAGGTGCTCCAGAGAGGCGACAGCGGCCCAGCAGTGGCGACAGCGGCCTAGCGAGCGTACAGGTCTGCTCCCCCTGAGCGGAGCTTCTTGGGCGCGAGTGTGCGCATCAGCGGACCCATCCCCCAGTGCCAGTCAACGGTCAGACGCTTCAAAGGACTGTCTCCAGCGGGAACGCTTCCAACTGAGCCACTACCACCCATCAGCGGCCAATTCCATCCAGCCTGACAAGAACATGGCGAAGACGTGAACTGTAGAGGCCGCATATTCTAGGAATTGTTCTCTGCTTGCAGTATTACTATAGATTGGGTAGCTTAGCTTTTTCCAAAGGAAGGGGAGATGTGACGGGCGCTCCCAGCGCTCTCACATTCTCATGGTGACTCTCATTGCGCGCTTCTGTTTGTTTTGGTTTCCCAGTGATCTCTATTGTGTTTTGGTCTGTTCCGCGGTGTTTCACGCAGTTTCACTTTCTCACGCTCGCCAGTATTGTTTGGGTTAGCGCGATGCTACTTAAGCTTGCTCATTGTCTGCTTGCTTTAGTCTTGGAGTTGGGAATGGGTTGAAGAACTAAAGAACCTGCGGACACGCCCAGAAAACCGGCGTGTCACAGTACGACGCACGCTGAGCGAGTTAGGGCGATTTCTGCGTTAAAAATGCGAGAATGCCGCTTTTCGTGTTGCGTGTTTGCGTAATTAACAAAAGTTTTAATGCCAAACGAAAGAGCACGTCGACACCTTTTAGTTGACCTATCGCACGCCGCTCTACGACGTAAGACGAGAGAGTTAGAGCCGTTTTCCGCTTTGACCTTCGGATTACTGTAGCGCGCGCAATTCAAAGTTTTGAATTTCGAAGTCTCTTAGCGACATTACCAGTGAGACGAGACCTATCCAAAAAGTCCAAGATCTCCTTCCTACGACTCTCCAACGCCGTTAGAGTTAGAGTTCCTACAAGTTAGAGCGATTTCTACGCTAAAAACGCGAGAATGTCGCTTTTCGTGGTGTGTGTTTGCGTAAATAATAAAATTTTTACGCCAAGCGAAAGAGCACGTCGACACCTTTTAGTTGACCTATCGCACGCTGCTCTACGACGTAAGACGAGCGTGTTAGAGCCGTTTTGCGTTTTGGACCTTCGGGTTACTGTAGCGCGTGCAATTCAAACTTTTGAATTTCGACTTATCTTAGCGGAATTATCAGTGTGCCGAAACCTATTCAACGAACTCAAGATCGTCTCTCTATGACGGAAGACGAGCGAGTTAGGTAGATAAGTTTTGCGTTTTAAACCTTTGGGTTACTGTAGCTCCCGAAATTCAAACTTTTGAGTTTCGACCAATAGAAGAAAAAATGATCAGTGAGTCGAGAGCTATCCAACCAACCCAAGATCGTCTCCGTACGACGCACGCTGAGCGAGTTAGAGCGATTTCTGCGTTAAAAATGCGAGAATGCCGCTTTTCGTGTTGCGTGTTTGCGTAATTAACAAAAGTTTTAATGCCAAACGAAAGAGCAAGTCGACACCTTTTAGTTGACCTGTCGCACGCCGCTCTACGACGTAAGACGAGCGAGTTAGAGCCGTTTTCCGCTTTGACCTTCGGATTACTGTAGCGCGCGCAATTCAAAGTTTTGAATTTCGAAGTCTCAGCGACATTACCAGTGAGACGAGACCTATCCATAAAGTCCAAGATCTCCTTCCTACGACTTTCCAACGCCGAGATATGAGAGCGTTACGCACGAACGGACGCACGCACGCACGCACGCACGCACGCACGCACGCACGCACGAAAAGCTCTCGTAGGGTTTCGCCGGACTGAGGCCGGGCGAAAAAATCGCTTCAAGTACAAAAAAGTTGAAATTTTACTATACGACGATTTTTCAGCCGTCGTGAAAACTTTTTCATATGTGGCCCCCTGAGCCACTCGGGGAGGGCTATCGAACGCTACCACGCTTGCGTACATTTTCCACAGGGCTGACAAGATAATTGGAAAAACCCTCAATTCGCATACTTTTGAAATAGGCTTTAATTCAATCGTTTCAATTTATCAATCGCGTCGTGCTGAATGTGCTCAATCTCTACATCACCGCTTGCGTCCATGACAACGAAACACCTTTTGGGAACTGCGGCTGCTTGCAATGATGTTGCGTATTGCGTGATTATCCCATGGCGGCAGATTGCATGTCACACGTTGACTTGCGCAATCGATATTCGATGTCACTGTGTGTGTGTGTGTGTGTTTTGTTTGATTGTTTCATTCAGTCAAATCGCCGAGCGGTGCATCAATGAGTTCATCCGTATCACTGAGTAGCGTAGTAAAAACTCAAACATCCCCCTCCCCTCCCGTAGTTGCCGCCGCGTTGCCTTGTCTTGTCTTCGTACTCTTTGCATTCGCCACATACAGATTCTGTAGTTGTACTGGAGGTCGTAAAACGGCACAACAGGCGGCAATTTCAAACATTAAAACATCCGTGTGACGCTTTTGTACAGTTCAAAACCAATTCAAATTCAGGGACCTTGGAATGTTCACACGACGGCTGTTTGCATAATCTTCCGCTACTGCGGTAGCGCGTAAACATCGGTCATCTCTACTGATTGAAGGGGACGCTTGAAGGCCATGGCCGGTATTTTTGGCGGCCTTTTTCGAGCCGTCGCGACTGGTGGTGCGAAGGTGGCGGAAGAAGTTCTGAAATACCGAACTACCGTGGAAGGAGGCCAAGAGAGGTTCAGACAAGCCGAGATATTCTACAACCAGCTGCAAGGCTACGTTCGAAGCGCCCAACGTGGAAATACGATCGACTTCAGCAGAGACTCAGAGACCCTTTCCAAGGCCAGAGCTCTATCCGAGTATCTGACCACTGCTTGTCTTCCAAAGAGGGATTATGTCAAGACCAGGCAGCGAGTACTGATGTGGCGCTGGCAGCTCCTCTGCACGTCCATCATCAACTGCAATCCATTAGAGGAGGACTTCGCGCAGACACTGATCGTTCAGCTGACACAGACGGTGATAACGATGAACTCGAAGCTCCACTTCAAAACTCTGAAGGTTCGAGACCAGTGGATGTCGTGGTTTCTGAAGAGGAAAAGGTTGTACCAGGCGGCGAAAAATGGCAAGCTGGACTATCTTTCTGAAATTGAAGAAAAGAACCAAGAGGTGGCAAAGTTGCTGGAGACTCAACTGATTAAGTACGTTGAATTGGCACGATCTCTACTGGCCCTGAAAGCAGTGGACTCTGGCGTTGTGAAACAATTGGAAACGGCAGTGGACGACCTCATGGGCGCAACAGAGACTTGGGAGAAGCCTTCAGAAAAGGCCCAAATCAAGGAAGTGTTGGAGCAATCGGGTTCTCAGCAACTACTATTTACAGGTGCGTCGTATAAATGATCTTAACCAATACCTGCTAGCCCTTGGAATCAATCCGCCAACCCATCCACCACTTATCATGAAACGAACAGTGGTCACAATTCCACGCGAGTAGCAGCAGATCCAGACTCCAGAGAGGAGGGGGGGGGGGGGGTGGCGGAATCGAAGCTTCGCCCGGCCTCGGCCGGGCGACGCCCAACGAGAGCTCGGCGTGAGTGCGTCCGTTCGTCCGTCACGCTCTCAGATCTCGGCGTTGGAAGGTCGTAGTGATACGGTCTTGGGCTACGGATAGGTCTCGACTCACCGATCGGATCGCTAAGAGGTTTCGAGATTTAAAAGTTTGAATTGCGCGCTACAGTAATCCGAAAGTCAGGGCGCAAAACGGTTCTAGCTCGCTCGTCTACGTCGTGGAGCGGCGGTCGACACGTCATGTGAAAGCTCTCGCTCGACGGCTCTTTTATTTGACAGCGAAAACTTTTTTTATTACTCAAACACGCACCACGCAAGGCGACATTCTCGAGATTTTGACACTAAAGTTGCTCTAACTCGCTCGCCTTGCGTCGTAGAGAGACGATCTTGAACTCAACGGATAGCTCTCGACTCACTGATCATTTGCTCTCCCAATGGTCGAAACTCAAAAATTAGAATTTTCCTAGTTACAGTAACCCGAAGGTCCATGAGCACAGAACGCCTCTAACTCGCTCGTCTCACGTCGTAGAGCGGGGGTCGACACGTTAGGTGAATGCTCTCGATGTGCTTTTTTATGCGGCGGCGGCAGTTTTTTTATTACGCAAATACGCACCATGTAAAACGCCATTTTCGACATTTCGTTAAATGCTTGTCAAACGTTGGCAATTTTATGTCACTTTTGCGTTACTTGAAAGAGGTATCTTCTTGCTCTAAAAGCCGAATCCCGGGCGAAATCAATATCGCTATGCAACACCCTCTTGCAAAGGGGGAACTCGTGAACGGAACAGTACGGGCGATGAGCTCTCGCACTCTCTGCAGAAAGAACGCAACTCTTTGCAACGTCAGTCAGAATACAAACTCAACTTTTTAATACCGGAGCTTGTTTCGCCCGGCCAACAAGGCACTGAATTTTGTCGTCATCTGCCGTCGCAAGCATAATAATGTGTGAAGATTTTAAAGGTTCAAACGGGCGCCCGAGCCCGAAGCCCGGCCCGGCCCGTGGGCCGGGCCGGGCGGGCCGGGACTCAAAAAATTTCGGGCCGGGCCGGGCCGACCCACAAAACTGAACTCTGCACCAGAGTTTCGTTTTAGAACTGTAGCCGCACTAAACACAAACTGGCGTAGATCAAGCAGGGATGAAGCGATTGCAGCGATATTTTCATACGTTATAGCTCAATATGCGCTGTAGTTTGTGTTACAATTTGGCAGAGATCGTACGTAAGTGCGTAGCGCTTATGCTGTCACGCCAAAGGAGACGCGTTGTATGTATGTGTAGGTACATACATACCCATACACAAGCAAAACAAACGCAAACTTACGTAGATCAAGTAAGAATGCAGCACTTACAGCAATATTTACACATATCATAGCTCAACAACATGTGCTGTGATTTGTGTTACAGTTTTGCGGCGATTGTACACGCGTGGCATCTACGCGGCCGAGCTGAACGAGACGCAATTTCGCGCCGTTTCCTGCAGCTTCGCAAAAGTAGACCATTGACTTAATGCTATATACGCTACGTTTTCCCGATTTGGCTAAAATTTTAACACAATATACAGAAGTGTATGGCTTTCGTGGTCTCCAAGTTTCGTTGCAATCGGCCCACTAAACGCGAGTTTTTCCAATTCCCGCGCCGGAAAAAGTTTTTTCCGACGGGCCGGGCCGGGCGGGCCGATGCGGGATTTAAAACGGGCCGGGCCGGGTCGGGCCGCCGGGAAAAAATTCCGGGCCGGTCCGGGCGGGCCGACGGGCCGGGCCAAAAATCTCGGCCCGTTTGAACCTCTAGAAGATTAAATTTATCCCTCGTTGATGCAATGTGCTGTCGAGGGGATGCTGGCAGTCCAAAGCACTCTATGATTTATATTGCTGTTTCGCGGTGGGCAGTAGAGTACGCGCTCCGCTGATCGTGCACATCTTTTGTTCTAATAGTTTCAGCTGAGCTGCTTCTATTTGTGGCCCACCTGCGCCAGTTCTACATTGCGGATCGCAAATTCCTCGTCAACGAATGGAAAGACTTCTTGTTTGACGAGGAGCAGGCGGCTCGATTCTTTAGCGATAAGAAAATCGGCTTATTCAACTTCTACATTCGGCTGGAGATTGACAATTTGGGCGAAAGCAGAGAGTGTAGTCGGTACACTGACGTCTTCAAATTGCCCCTGAATAGTGGGGCTTTGCCGAAAGTGGTCATCTTCTCTGGCGACGCGGGTTCTGGGAAGACCAACTTTCTGCACAAGATTGCCTATGATTGGTCGGTCGACTTGCACTCATCTGAAGGCCAGACGTTGTCCGAGGAGGACAAAGAATGCGCTCTCTGGCTGCAGCAGCGTTTCCAATTGGTCCTTTTCCTGAAACTGGGCGATGTCGGTGCCAACGAATCCTTCAGCGACGCCATCCACGCACAACTGCTGCACAACCGAGGACCTTCAGTGGCAACCGTCATCATGGAGTCTCTGAAGCTGAGGCTGGTGCAGGAGCGAACCCTGGTCTTGTTAGATGCCTTCGACGAGTTCCAGAACAAGGACAGCTGCCAGGAGATTATGGGCGTGATACAAGGTCAACGACTGCCGCACGCGACCGTACTCGTCTCCACCAGACCTCACCGCTCCTGGGACGTAGTGGGCGCTGCCCAGAGTCGGGTGGCGCGACCTCTGGGATTGAACACGGAGGATATGCTGGCAGTGGCCCAGGCCCACCCTGTTCTCCAGCAGGTGCTATCTGCTTCCAGCCACGAGGAGAAACTGGTCTCATTGCTTCGAAGTCCCCTGCTCTTCTTCATGGCTTCTCTGGTGCTCGATCAGATCGCCGATAACAGCGCTGAGTTGGAATTGTTCGACCTGATACACCGCTTCGTTCAACACCACGTGGGGCGCATCAAGAAGACGAAGTCGAGAGATCGCCTCAGCGACGTCGAAGCGTCAGACATATTTTATGTCATGGGCATCATTGCCCTCGGCAAAAGCTCCAAAGTCTTACCACCTGTGGCGAAGCCAGAGAATGTGGTTTCGCACATTTTGGGCAAACACGGGGACAAACTCCAGCATATCGTGAACTTGGCCGATGACCCAAACATTGGCATTATCAAGAGAAAGGGCAGCGTTTACGACAAGCAGAGCATGGGCGAGCTCACAGCAGACAACTGGAGAGAGTTCTCCCAACTGTGTCGATTCCAACATGAATTGTTTGCTGACTACTTTCTGGCTTTTCTTCTGGTACAGTTATATGAGAAGGGTCTCTTCTCCTTCGGTTTGGATTCGAAATTCATTAGTGAAGAGCAGAGATATTTCATGACTGGCCTTAACAGAGCGTGCATTGGCCACCCGGAAAATTGGGTTAGCTCTTGGGTAGGCGCTTCAATGACGACGAGGTAAAATTGTACCGTGCGCCTACACACATTGGTTGTTCAGGAGATAGAGTTGCGGTGGATCCATCAGGCGAGAAGTTTGACTGCCGAAGCTCTATCCACCGTTGCAGCGAAAATCAACGAGGAGGTGGCAGCAAATGGCGGGGAACTTACCATCCGCAATTCTTCACGGTGGAGGTGGGAGTACGCCTCGCATTTGCTGCAGGTGATAACTTCCGGAATAAAGGGCGAGAACATCAAGAGAATTGATTTATGGGAGTTTACTGACATGGAGTGGTCAGGCGACGCGGGACGACAGTTCTCCCACTGGCTGCGACACAGCTGCCCGGAGCTGCGCCAGTTGTGGTTCAGGCATTGTTCCGGCAGTCTGGTCGGCTTGCTGGACGAAAGCCTGTTTCGAAAACTGGGACAATATGAGAACGAGGATTCCGACACGGACATCTTTCTGCCCGAAGTATACGGTGGCGCTTCAGCGTCGAAATTGCTCTCGATATCCAATAGAATATTGTCTCAGAACGATCCTCGTCTCGACGCTCTCCTAACGTTTCTCAAAGGCTGTGGAAGGGGCGGCGGCATCTCGAACAAACTGCAGCATGTCGCACTGTGTTTTTCACGGCAGCTCGAAGGCGACGGCGGCAAAGTCGTGGAGGTTATCGAGGCGTTGTCTCAACTGCCCTGTCTGACCTCTCTCAAATTAAAGTTGGATTCTTGTCCCCAAGTGGAATACACTCTGCCGCTGCTGGCCGAGGATCGTTTTACTGCGTTGCAAGAGTTGAGGCTACCCGGTCCGCGATTCTACCATTCCTGGGCCCCTTCAGGCTTCACGTATTGCGTTATTCGGTAATCTGCACAAGGTGAGCACGACTTGCTGATATTGTAGGCTTTATCGACTCTATATGTGCAATCATACTGAACTGGAGGGCGGAACGTGGGATGGTAGAATCGCGTTTCGATTCTGCTGTTCTTCTGCTCCCGAGTGAAGCAGACAACACCTATCATCGGGAGACGTCTCTGCGCGTTGTTTCATTGCCTAACTCGCCCATGTTCGATGCACTGCTATCGACGAGCGTCCAAGGCGAAGTGTCCGAAGAGAGGACGGCCTACGACGTTGCTGTGCTGCCCAAATTGGAGGAGCGCCTGTCCCTCCTTTTCTCGAGATCACCCTTGCTGTTTTGGGCCTATCTGAGTTGCAAAATTCTGAGCAAGCAAGAAAAGAAGAAGATGGGGGAGACGTTGTCGCTCGACATCTCGTCGGCCTGTCTGCGCGCCGCCATAGGAATGCTCGCCCGCGTCACTCTGCGACGCTGCTCTCCTCGACTGGAGGCGGAAGTTAAGCTTCAAGTCCGAAGACCCGTCAAATGCCCGGAAGGCAGCGAGGCGTCTCACGTGGAAACACTCGCCAGGGAAGAACTAGCCGCCGCCTTCGAGGGCAGCAGCACCGATATCACAGAGATGACGTCTGAAATTGGACGAGAAGAAGTGTCTGTTTCTGTCACTTCTAACTCCACGGATCACTACTTCAAACTGACCCTTGTGATTCGTTTGTATTTGTTTGTATCAAACTGGTTCTTATGATTAGTTTGTAATGGTGGCAATCCAGACCAACGTCGTCATGTCAAAACAAAAGACCAGCTACAATTTGCACGCGGAAAACGCGTTTCGCCCATGGGGGCAGGTGAGCGCCGTGACAAGCTCCTGACATGTACTTGTAGTGTCGTGTGATCGTTGCAACGCAAGCTTTCCTTCCACTACCTCTACAATATATCGTATTGCATCGTAACGAACAGTCTGAACTGCACGAGGATGTTTTATATTGTTTTACGAGTATAATAGGCAGGTTCTTGTCGCATTCTACTGTAGTCCAATCGAAAGTGGCGGAATTGTAGCAAGGAATGCAATAGGGTAGGGGCAGTGGAGTGTACAGAGACAATAATGGCATGTTCCGAGACAGGCCTAAACGGATGCTGACCGCCTGCTTGTACATGAGGGGTATGGCGATACAGATGACAATGCTGGCCCACGTTGGCCAGGGCTATGATGGTACAGTGTATGGAGGCCATGGTGCCATTGCCGATAACCGCCGATTGAAGCAGAGGACAGAGACTCCCTTCTGGCTTCCCTTGGAGAAGCAGTGTTGCTCCAGCCATTCAGTATGTTATGACATTTCCCGAGTTTCAGTTTCAGTAACTTACAATTACTGTAATTGAGTTTCAGCTATTGAAGGTCCAGAATGTCGCACTGAACTGTTTCAGCCCATGCACTGGAGTTAATATTTAATGGATTCAAAAGTAATTTTGAACTTCTCCTAGTCTTTTTAATCATTTTGGACCTAAGTATGAATAATACGTCTGTGCTAAAGTCTGTCCAAGAAAAATCCGGACTGGGGGTTTTTCATATAGATCCCTGGCATGACTTCGGCAAACCTAGACTTGGCATACATCATTCGATAGAGGAGGACGAGCCGCGTCGAGGCACCTGAAAAATTCGATAATCACGCAACACGCACAGAAATGAGCGCGCGTGGAAAAAAGTCGACTTTTTTAAAACGCGGTCGATTTTTTTCGTTTTAATTGCAAATTGTACCTTATCATGTCCTTATTAAACGTGCCAAGTTTGGTTGCCCTAGCTGGTTCCGTTCGAAAGTTACAACAATTCTCCCAACCCCTACTTTTTCAAATCCTTAAGAAATTTTGAAAAGCGCCGCAAAATTTCCACATTTCCCCATAATTTTCGCGTTTGTTAACCAAATTGGCTGATATTTTGTGGGTATGTGTAAAACATATGAGCACATGTTTTGCCGTAGGTTTCGACTCAAACGACAGCTCTGCGAACGAGCAGTGTGTCAGCGGAGTGAAATTTTTCATAATTTCACAAAAGTTGTCACTTCTTGCGTGTGCAACGCAACCATGAATTAAAACTTGCCCAATGTCTTTTTGCATGTTCGACACAGCCGTACGCCAAATATCAGCTCGAGCGGCTACTCCAGCAAAATACTATAGTCGTAAGATCGGCCGCGAATCGGCTCTCCCAAACGGCCACATTTTCGACAAAACTTCCATAAGCAATATCTCGTACTACGAATACCATACAACCACCGGCTATGCACCGCTGCATTGGCCATCTTGAACTCTACAGATTTTGTCTGAACCTTGTTTGGCGAATTTTGACTCTCTCGCTAGAAAATTTCTGTTAAAAGTCACCGCAGCTACAAAATCGGCCGATTTCTGAGCAGCACGTAACTGAACGAAGAACATAGAACGTATTGCTTGTCACGGACCTGCTCGGCTCTGTGGCCAGCCTGGTCCACTCCAGCCACCTCTCCAAAGCGTTCGAGGTGTGGACGCTGGCCCGTCCAGTCCTCACGCCCACCGACACGGAGGATCTGACCAACTTCTTCTCGTGCACCCTCTGATTGCCGCGAATCAGCTGGCCCTACTGCTGCTGGCGAAGGAGAGGGCGGCCACGCTGGAGATCAACTACTCGACGATGGCCATCAAGCGCCGTATGTCGGCGGCCGGCGCTTCGCCATCGCTTTCGGCTTCTACGTCCTCCTGAGCCTGCCCGGCTTCGTGTTGGTCAATGTGGGCGGATGGAACTCGCCTCAGGCGCGCAGGAGTTCAGCGCCACTCACCGCGAGGGTCCTGATGGTGCAGTTCGTCGTCACCCTGTCTGTTCGCCGTCCAGTTGTACTATGTGATGCGCTTCTCGTCGCAAGTACGTCGCCTGGGGCTGTGCTGCCGGCGTCCTACGGAATCGACCAGGTGAGCAAGAGACAATGAACGCTGCACTTATGACAATGGGTGCGTGTAAGAGCCAACGTCAACTTGGGGGGGGGGGGCGCCCCCATGGAGGTGAGGCTATACCTATGAGCATACTTCAAAGCCAGCTGCCTTGTGGCCGTCCTCCGTCAGGCGACCCTGCTGTCGCGCAAGGCCAAGGTCAAGCTCCACCTGGGCTTCTTCCTGGGCTCCACAGGGCTCAACATCCTCTGCTTCACCGTCATCTCCACGTGCGGTCTCCTGCAAGCGTCCCACTACGTCAGTCTGCTCTTTCCTCGCCTCCTGTCCGATGGAGGCTATGTAGTGCGGGGAGAAGCCCCACTACGCCTGGTCCAAGGTGGCCCAGCAGCTGGCCCTTCCGATGCCAATTCCAGCTGCGGCATTCTCTTCTATGTGCTCTTCACCAACAAGTACAACAGCTCCTTCAAGTGGCTTGACGGCCGCCATTGGCGCGGGACTGAAGAATACGGCGGCCGCCTTGCTCCGAAAGCGTATTTTGTGTCACTGTCATCGTCGAGGAATACCTGTTTGGCTTCTTACATTTGCTGTGAGATAATCGCCGTTGTAAACGGGGAGCAAGCAGTCTATATCCTTGCAACGCTGAGTTTGATGCTGAATGTTTCTTTCTGTGCTGAGTGCAACCAGCCACATCTGAGAACAATATCTAAGAACATCGATATCAGACAACGTGTCTAAAACAACGTGCGCACAACAGTTTCAATAGATAAGAATATGTTTTGCGGCAGGAGACAGATCTACGCAAACAGTAATCTATAATAAACAGTTCCATCCAATAAAACACTTACGTATAACCAGACACTGACATTATACAAAGATAACCAAAGTTGCATTGTCAGTTAGCCAGTAGTTGGTAGGTATTGGGCCTCATGTCAGCATGGGTGGCCTCTGAGTGTCTCCAATGGAGGGGTTACAAGATCAGTAGACGGGGGGGGGGGCACAAGTCGGGGCACTCCTCCCCTCCTTCAGAAGAATTTTGGGAGTTAAATTATCCTGCCCATTGATGAACGAGACATGTCAGTGAAGCTTACTGGCCATTCTGGTCGCAAAATTAATAGCAAATTCGGGAATTGTGACCCTCGAATACCCCATATTTGACATACAGCACACCTAGCTTCAGCTGAACTGACACAATCAGCTGATCAGGGAGCATGTATGGTGACATGGAAATTCTTAAAAAATGGTCCCACACATCTCAAAACGAAAAGATAACGTCAAATTCGTGATCAGCGTCCCCGAAAAGCCGGAATCGAGATGACACGGTGGGTGCCCTGGACAAATCTGGCAGCAAAAAAATTTTGACTTCAAATTTCCCGCCAGAAATAAGCGTCGGACAAAAAAGTGTTTCTAACAAAAACTATGCATCCTTCGATGCTCTATCACGTGAAAGTCGAATTGACACCAAAAATGAATGAGGGGGGCCCACTTGCACCCAAAATACCAAAAATTTGTCAGCAATACGTAATCGTAACCAAGAGACGCAACGTATTGCTCTTTTGCTTTACTGTCGCAGAGACGAGACCGCAAATTGCGTCACGTCTGCGGCGGGACGACACCCTTCCACGGCGCAGATGAGCGCGCACGTGACGCTTCTCGCTTACATGCAGGAAGAAGAACGGCCGCCCCGATCGGCAATTCGCCAGCTCCGCTTTATTTGCTGCGAACGCAGGCAATCCAACGCTTGTGTTTCGTACTGTTCCAATGCTCTCTATCCCCCTCTCTAGAAGGCCGTACGCTGAGTTGAGGCTGGTGAACCTGCAGACAGACACACGCCCTCCATGCTTGCCTGTGTCCACTAGTTTTCCTTGGGGGGGGCGGGCTCCGATCAATGGCGTTGCTGCGTCTCTCGTGCTGGTTTTGCCTCCAGGTACGTGTGTACATTTGCGCCGCTGACCTGCCGCTGACTGGCTGGCCGAGTGTCACCGCTGTTGCCCTTGCCTGGGCGCGTCTCATGCTGCCAGTTGTTTATGCTGCACCTCCGCTAAGCCAACGCCGCTATCGGCCTCTCAGCGCAGCTGCTATCGACCTCTCAGTGCACCTCGCTCGACCCACGACACTAGGTACAGTAGGTACAGTACCTACCGCGACAACTACATGCGGCTCTTGCGCCAGCAGTAGTCCAGCCCTGTACTTTGGAACCTCTCGTTGTCTCTCCTACTTATACGCTACGCTGCTCGCCTGCACTTACGTCGCCTACTGCTGCTGTTGCGCTTCTTCTTGCTACTCGCCTAGCGGTTTTGTGCCACTCCTTTTACGTTCTCACTTCTGCTTGTGGCACTCCCTCTCTCTCCTCCTCCTCTCTGTAGTGCTTTCCTCGAAAGCGCGTTCCACCCGGTGTACAGCCCTCCTTGGACGCCGGCCACGTCGGTTAGGTTTCGAAACGCTCTGTTCGCGCACATTTCTCTGCTGATGCCGCGGATGGTCGGCGGCAGGTGGTGTAGCTGCACGGCCTTCACGATGAGCAGGTTGCTCAGCTTCTGCAGGCAGTGACTTGCCGCTGTCGCGTCCAGCTGCTCCTTTGTGCTCCCCGTGTATGACGGAGGCGTTGAGCACTACTCCGAGCAATACGTAACTGAACGGGTAGCCACGTATCGCTAGGTGTTATTACCCGCCCAGGCGGGGTATTCCCCTCCCAGCTGGAAGATGAGCCAGCCGTAGGTGTGACTGGGACATGAGGACCTCGCACATGCACCAGATGTTCATCACGAAGCGAACCTTGATCTCATGCTCTCAGTGACGCGCAGGATCCCGGTGCTGAAGACTATGGCGTTTGGGGTGGGGTGGCGACGGGAAACATGTAGGCAAAGGAGGCGGCTTCAGAGCACCTGGGATGCAAGTGCAGAGTAGTCGTGAACGTCCATCTAGGGTCTTCGCAGTACGCTTGGCAACGTTTGCCGTACCGCAAACTTTTGCCGTAAGCTTCGTGCCCACCCCCCCCCCCCCTCCCACCCCCTCCCACCTTCCATTTGCTCCACTTGCATACTAGCCCAACACCAGGCCCCTTCCCATTCATCCCCCGCTCCCCTCTCCCTCCTCCTTGAATCCCTGTCGGATTATTGTGGACGCTGTCTGGTCACTACAGTATCCCACTCACGGGCAGCAGCAGGTAGAGAGGGTTGATGCAGCGCTCCCCTGCAACTAACATGGCGACGGGGGCATGATGATGTTGGCAGTGGCCGTGTTGCTCGTGAATTCAGTGGTGTACGTGATCAGCGCCATGGAAATAACCAACATCCAGAAGGAGCTGACGTCCAGAGCGGCAATCTGATTCCCGATCAGGGCAGAGAGGCCTGTGTTCTTGACGGCTGTTCCCCAGGCGAAACCTCCTCCCAGCAAGAGGATGGTTCCCCATGGAACGCCACCTTCCACCGCTTCCCAGGAGAAGATCGAGTCGCGTCTGAAGGATCAAACTCAGCATCATCGTTTGCGCGTCGTCGTCGTCGTCGTCGTCGTCGTCGTCGTCGTCGTCGTCGTCGTCGTCGTCGTCGTCGTTGTTGTTGTTGTTGTTGTTGTTGTCGTCGTCGTCGTCGTCGTCGTCGTCGTCGTCGTCGTCGTCGTCGTCGTCGTCGTCGTCGTCGTCGTCGTCGTTGTTGTCGTCGTCGTCGTCGTTGGCTGGTTGGGTCGTCGTCGTCGTCGTCGTCGTCGTCGTCGTCGTCGTCGTCGTCGTCGTCGTCGTCGTCGTCGTCGTCGTCGTCGTCGTCGTCGTCGTCGTCGTCGTCGTCGTCGTCGTCGTCGTCGTCGTCGTCGTCGTCGTCGTCGTCGTGGGTGTGGCGATCGATGACGAGCTGCTACAAAGTCTGGACGTACAGGGCGGCTCGGCGCAGTACTGTCTGGAGGTCTACGTTACTCAGTGCGCTTCGACATTCCTCTTCCAGCACCTTCGAACCGTATGCAAAACTAAGCGTTCTAACGTTTCAGCGTTTTGACGCGCGCAATGGAGCACATGTCGCCGCAGAAGCACCTGGTGACGGTCGAGATCATGCAACGGGCGATCGACGCCGTAAAGAACGACGTCTTACGTGTGAAGGAGCAGCGAAAGAAGCGGCGAGAGATGGAAGAGGAGGACGAACAACTGCTGAACCTTGATGTGTGATGCTCTCTATCTCTCAAAACAGACCTGTGGGAGCGTCATTGTAGGATGATTTTGACGATGATGATGACGAAGTCGTTGAAGGGAGAGGGTAGCAGCCACGGCATAGGGTTGTGTTGGCACAGTGGGCTGTCAGACGCCCATAGTCGGTAGGGCAGGTCTTGGGGTGGTTCCAGTAAAGTTGTG
Source organism: Linhomoeus sp. GSCO2_2 (assembly GCA_030248115.1). Taxonomy (NCBI): domain Eukaryota; kingdom Metazoa; phylum Nematoda; class Chromadorea; order Monhysterida; family Linhomoeidae; genus Linhomoeus; species Linhomoeus sp. GSCO2_2. The sequence goes on along the minus strand of JASAMZ010009322.1, from coordinate 52,336 downwards.
TTGGGATTCCAACACACTTTAGCGCTCGATTGAGCTGGGTTTCATCCTTCGAACAGCTTATAGCGTAAGCGGTGCCATCGGGTCTATTCACGCAGGAACAAATGGCGGTGAAACAATGCAGGCACGTTCCCAGTATGAGCGCCACCATCAACAGGATACGCGCCATCATTCGACGTGGAAAGCGGCGGCTTCGGCTTCTTCTTCCTTTTCGGCACTGCAGGCGGCGACGGTGGCGGAGAATGACTAGGCGGCCGCTGCTTTCGCCGCGGCGCCGACGGATGTACCGGCCGCTGCTGGTGCTGCTGCTGTTGTAGCTTCGCCGGCGGCCGAGCAGCGGGGGCGGCCGTTGCGCGCTGCTGCTGCTGCCTTTTCGGCAGCGGAAACTCGGGCGATTCGGCGCCACTCTCGTCGTGTTGTTCGGCCTTCTGATTTGGCTTCTTACGTACGTATTTGGCTACGGCCGGCAGCCCACTCAGCAGTCGTAGCTGCCTCTGCCTGACTTGGGGTACGATTGACCTTGCCTCTGGATGCCGCAACAGAATGCGCTGCAATGTATAGCTGTCTTCCTACCAAAGACACAGAGGCCGTTTCTGTCTACTTTTGTACGTATGTAGTAGTAGTAAACTCAAAAACATAACAAACAGCGTCACCAGGAATTTGTTGAAGTCGAATGGGCGCTGACTGTTTTCTTTTGTGTCGAGACAGTACTGCATCAGTGTGATAAGTTCGGAGCCCACAAATTTTGGCGCAGTGTAGACGACTTCGGCCGTGTCGGCCAACACACGCAGATCGAACTTTACGAGCTTCCAAAGCGCCAATGCATTGCGTATAAGTTTTCGTGGCATCCCCTCCAGCAAGTAGCGCACAACTGCCGATTTGGACATGTAGGTGCCCTCGAGATATCTCTTATACTGAAGAGGTCAGCCAGTTGGCATGCGTGGCAAGAACATGGGTCAATCAAAGCACATGTCAATGTAGTTACCTGTTCACCGTCGTCGTCGTCGTCCTCGTCGTCGTCGTCGTCGTCGTCGTCGTCGTCATCGTCGTCGTCGTCGGCGGCGGCGGCGTAGTCGTCGTCGACGTCGTTGTTGCCGTCGTTGCGATTGTAGGGCACCATACGCGTGTCCTCGTCGTCGTCGTCGCCATTGATGCTGTTATAGTGCGTTGGCTTGGCTTGTCCCTTCCGCTTCTCTTTCATGGCAGGAGCCCTCTGCTTTGTTGTGCTTGGTTCCTGCAAGGTACAATAGTGTGAGAATCAAATCTCTAGTGCTAGAGCATGCGGGGTCGGGGCGCATGGATTTGTACGTGTGTGTGTGACATGCTACCCGCTTGCGATTCTCCGTTGGTTCTGTTGGAACAGCCACTTTATTCTTCCTCTTATCAATTGCGCTTGAATGGGGCCGCTTTTCGCTTCCTTGCCCTCCGACGCGGTGGACCTTGATCATTGTCGTCGTCGTCGTCGTCGTCGTCTTTTGGCTTCTCAAAGAAACGAATATCCTCTAGGCGAAAAGCTCCGCTGCGAACTCGGGCAAGAGGCGTCGTCTGAGGGCGCAAATCAATCACTAGCGGCTCCCGGCTACCGTCCAACTGGCTCTGGACAGCGGGCAGGAAATGAGCGTCGGCAAAGAGCTGAAAAGAATGACGCGTTGGCTGCAAAATGCCCGTATTTATAGTGCCGCTGCAGCTACAACAATGCAGAGTCACCTGCGAACTGAGCGTCCGGAGAGGAGCAGTTAGACGAAGGTCACAGAAAAGCACCTGGACTTGCGCTTGTCGTAGTAGACGCCGAAGACACTGGTTACCGTATAGGTGATGAAGGCAAATGATGAAAAGTATATGCTGAAACAAAATGGGAGCGGCAAGTTCCACTCGTGCAGACAATTCAATCATTACTACTACCTTGTGGTGAGCAACTGGGGCCGATTGTACCATATTCTTGCTGCGTTACAGCTACCTACATACACTTATACACTTACAGCTACGATGATGTGTGTTTCATTCAACACGAGTGCAATCGGCCCCGCCTGCTGTGAAGCAAGGCAGCAGTTGCTCGTTGGCTTCCAAGAAGGACTGCTCGTCGTCAAAGACGACTATTCGCAGTTTGCCGGCGCTGCCTTTGCTCGAATGTTGCGTCCCGCTGCCGCCGCCGCCGCCGCCGTCACTGTTGCCCTCGTAGTCGTCGTCGTCGTCGTCCTGCAAGCCCGGCTCGGTGCCTTCCACAAATCCTAGCACCCTGGCGGCGCTCTGATGTGTTGTCGCCGGTGTGATTGGTATGTGTTCGAGGTCGAGATCGGGAATGCTTTCCTCAAGCTTCTGAAGCAGATCGTCTTCGTAGAACAGAGAAAACCACCACACTTTGCTCGGCGCCGACGGTAGAGTATCGCGGTAGTTCAGCAACAGTTGCGTAACGTAGGTCGACTTCTGCAGAGACACCGCATACGGGGTGCATATGTATAGTATAAGGAAAAACGTCAATACCGGTGTCGAAGAACTGTTACCCCGCTTCCAGTGCCTCCAATCACCACCACGACCTCGTTGCCTAACAAGCAGACGTCAGACTTTTTGATTGTTGAGTTTGCAGATGTATTGGCCATAACTAGTGACTGGCGGACCGTGCGGGTGTGACTTTATAGTACTGGTGCAGCAGCAGCAGCAGACGGTTTGGATGAGGAAGATAGACGCGGGCAGGAGCTCCAGCACCTCCGACGGGCAGGAGGGCGCGCTCCACCTCATTCGCTGGAAAGACCGGCCTCCGCGCAGCTAGACGACCGACCTTACATTCTCGGGCTCCGCAAGCCAGTTGCAACACATGTGAGACTCATTGTCTTACTTTTGCGAGCAAATCTAGTGATACCACATCTGCCTATTTCGTACGCTGCTTCCTTCATCTGCTTTCCAAATGTGGATCTAGAAACGTGCATGGCATGTGAGAGATTATCAAGTCACGTTGGACAGATAGGAGGGAGAGCAAGTAATCATGCACCGTGACTTGTGATGAAATAATTCAACGAATTTTCGACCGACTTCTTCTCAAACTACGTATGCGGCGACGACAGACGACCAACTACGACGACGACGACTATTGACGACTAGAAGCGACGCGAGACAACGGACTGAAGCAAACGCAAGGAATCGCTCCTCTATCGACGCCACGTGTATCTACCGTAGCTTCTACGCTAACTACCGATAACATAATCAAAAGCGCGGCCGTTCGAATTTGAAATAACGACAGAACTGCGGACTTTTATGTACGGTAGCTCGCTCAGAGATTTCACTCGGGACGAGGGAGCGGCGGAATATCGACTGTGCGCACCTCTCCCCTTCCTTTCACCAAGAACAGCAGCACCTTCGCACGCCATTCCTTCGTCTTCTCCTCCGCGACGCCAGACTCGATGGCGGCGCGGCACGCCTCTTCGGCAATGGCCAGGGCGCCGCTCTCGACGTAGCCGCTGATGAGGTAGCAGCGAGTGACCACCTTCTGCAGCGCCAGCTTGATCGCCTTCTGGTCGATGGTGCAGCTGTGACAGTCGCCGCCGCCGCCGCCACCGGTGGGCTCGTCTCCCTCCTCCCTCTCCACCTGTCGCCTCGCCTCGGTAAAACTCTCTTCCGTGGAGGACCTCACGGCGACTTGCTCGGCCACCTGAATCGTCGTCGTCGTCTTGATCAAATCAGACCGCTCCTCCCCCCTCCCCGCCCACTATCCCACCTGACGCCTGCCGATGATGGCGGCTTGCACCGTTCTCAGCAGGTCCATCTTGAAGCTCTCCTCGCGCGCCGCCTTCTCCTCCTCGTGCTGTTCCCGCATCCGACGGACGTCGCGCTCGTGCGACTGTATCAGGAGCGCCTGCTCGGCGCGCAGTTCGTCCACCGTCGCGCGCAGGCACTCGACCTCGGGTCCCAGATTGAATAGGACGTCAGCGATCTGGCCCCGGAATATGGCGTTGAGGCTTTCTCTGGCCTCTTCCAGATCGAGGCACTTCTTGCTCTGCGCCTCGACCTTCCGACCACGAATGGTCGCCTCGGCACTGAGTTGAATTCGGCCGTCGTCCGGGAACCGTTCCACCTTGGTCACTAGGCGGGCCGATGCGTCGCTCTTGTACAGAAGGCAGAGCACGTCGTAGCGTAGTAGCTGCTGAAGTACTAGTATATTTTGACTATGGAGAGATGCGAGGGAGAGTTAGTTAGCTTTCCTCACCGCTTCCGACATCTTCGTCTCTCTCTCTCGTGTCGTCCTTTGCCGTCGAGCTCTTGGGCACAAAAGGCGAGCAAACGTGAGCTGTGTCCGTATGTCGAAATGTAGCCAGAGCCAGAAATCCGTCCGCCTGCGCACCATAGAGATAGGGCGGAAATACAGGGGTGCCGCCGTCGGTGCTTGCTGCCATAGGCTGGCTAGAGGCCATGACTAGAGGAATTCGACAGTCCCCCCCCCTTTGGGGCGGCTGCCAGAAAAATGTAAGGGTGGCTTAAACATAGCACGGTGCGCGCGCGGCCATAGTGCATGGGGGCCCGATGCCGCAGGCCGTCCTCCTGGGAAGCGGCCATAGGGATGCATACATCGTACCTTATTCCGTCGCCGACCCCCCGACCTGCTGTAACAACTGCAGGTGCAGCGGCCCAGCCACCCCCCGTCCGCCCGCCATTGGCGAGCCCAGCCGATCCGGCTGCCGCAGCCGCCCGCCCCGCCGCCCTTCGTGCCGCCGACTGTCAGCGCCATAGCAGATTTTCTTTCTAGCCGGCCTCCCTGCTGACATACCTACAGACGGACAGACGGAAACGGTCAGTTCTCGCGCCTCTCGGCGCTCGAACTGGGCTGGCTTTGGGCGCGCCCTCGCGGCTCCGCCGCTCGGACGCGTTGGGGGGCCGCGCGCGCGCCCCCGACGAGCGAAGCGAGTCGGCGGCTAGCCTTCCCTCCTCGGCGCGAGCGTAGCGAGCGCCCTTGTCCCAATAAGCAGAAGGGGGGCGCGAGTCTCCTCCTCCTCCATGGAGAAGCGAGGGCGAGCGAAGCGAGGCCGAGCTTCCAGTTATTTTCTATCGTACGCAAGCGTCTGTGTTTCAGAGACGGAGCAGCAGCATTTATTTCACATTAACCACCAAAAGATTCTTTCTCCATCGAGTGAGTGTCACTGCTGCTGCTGCAGTAGGCCTCTGTTACTCTCTCTTCCCTCTGCGCCTGTATTTTGTGTGTGTTGTCTTGGCCTCTGTCGCATACATGTGCGTGTGTTATGTTTGGACGGGGAGCGATTGGGCCCCCCTCCCTCGTCTGTCCGCTACTGTGCAGCCTATTATAGACGAAGAGAAGACACAAAAGTGGGTGGGTGGGGGGCAACCCGCCCCCCTCAAGAATTGTTTTGGTTTGTGCGTAGACAGAACAGCCTCTCTCACTCAACTCAACTCATCACCATCACCGTCACCATGATCAGCATCACCAATGGCTCCTGCTCAGATATTGCTGAATGTAATGTGGCCCAACTTGTCCATCTCGAGATAGGAATTGCTCTGCAAAATCGCCTGAATAACCACTTCTTCTATCAGAGGCTGCGCAAAATGCACCTGAAGTAGTCATTCGGGATTCTTCTATGTAGGTACGTACATATTCAAACAACCAATACAAGTCACACCTTCATAGCAAGCACTGTAGGAGTCGCCACAGTCGGAGTACTAAGAGTGAGTGCGGAGGAGGAGGCGATGTTGCCTGAATTGTCAAATATAGTGTGTGTTAGTGAGTGGCGTTCTTTGTGTACCAACAACAACAACTGGAACTACTAACCCAGAGGCTGAGTAACACCGCGCAGATTGAGTGGGACGCAGAACACACTCCAACCATTACGAAGGCGGCTGCGCGTAATCATTTGACGTCCTGGGTGGTTGAGCAGTGAATAGTTTCGCCGATTGGCCTCGGCTGAGTCGTTCCTGTATGCATTAACTATGTAGGCGTCTTTGATTGAGAGAGGGGGGCACTCTATCTCGGCGGTCAGTTGGACTCACTCCACTCTTTCTAGCTCAAAGGAGTAGAGTGCGCCGTCCAGCAGAACCTCGAGTTGCACGGCGCCGAATGGCCACATCGCTAAAGGATTACTCTGTTGAGTATACATTGTGACAGGGCGGAGGAACAGGGTTATCCAGCTGGGGAAAGAAGGGAGTGATATGATCCCGCTCGAGGAGACGGTGGTGCCAGGCACGCCGCTAAATGTGATCAGCTGTCTCGAAATGAAAGGGGTGCGAAGTGAGCGGCTCAGCTCCGTGGTGTAGACGGCATAGGTTGGGGTGAGACTGGAAGAGGAAACGAGGTCGGCGGGTGCGCACAGTGACATGCGTCTGAATCACCCACCTTAGCTTGGTCAGCATCAGGAGAAGCGGCTTCGGCTGCGGCTCTTCGGGGCTGGCCTTTCTCTCCCACAGAAGATAGTCGCTGCCGTGCAGCATCAGCGTGATGGCGAGGTTGGCCTGCGAACTGATCACCAACTGAGGCGAGTCCAGAAACCAAGGAAGCAGCAACGGCCCTTTCAGTCTCCACGGTTGCGCCGCCGACAGCTTGCGTTGCCGCTTCTGCTGGCCGCTGCCCTCCAACGAGGGTTCTGAAGAAGAAGAAGAATACGGTAGCCTAGGCATAAGTACTGGAAGGGAAGGCTCTGAAGCGCCGGCGCAATGCAGGGGCTCCTGCACCTTCGCGTGGCGCACTGTCGATGAAGAAGCCCATGATGTCACCGGTCGACTCTAGGTTCGCCTGATCCTGCTCCGTGATGCGACGGACGTACTCGCATATCCCATAGCCATCCAACGTGGCCAAGTAGCGCGAGTCGTTCTAGACACCACCACCACAAGATTACTGTACTCTGATCGAGTGGCACTGCCACAATGCATACACGCTGTCATCGGCGTCCCACTCACGTGAATTTCCAGCCGACGTATCATCGTGTAGAGAAGCAAGTTGGCCGAACTGAAATGCCGTCGATCCTCGGGGCTAAACAGACGAATGATGGCTAAAATACAATAGGATATGGTAAGAATGTGCAATACAACTGGAACCTTAGCGGAGTCAGGTCTTCATTGACTACGCGCAGCTCAGCCGTCAGCATCAGCTGCGACACAATGAGGCCCAAGGACGGACTGGAAGGCAGCGTGAAGGTGAACTTGGTATCGGACTGTAATTTTATGGGAAGAGGGACCGTCGTATCGAGCTCCAGACACCTGGAATGGGTACGTACGGATCTAGAGAATGGCCATGACACCGCTTGCAACAGAAGCGCAATCTATACTACACCTTGTCTGAATGAGGCTTGGCTCCGTCAGATACTCTAGACGCGTGTCACCCTTGGGCTGCGGCTCACTGCTGACCGTAACCCCTTTCGGCAGCTTGGCCGAACGGCGGCCGATTGCCGACATGATTAAGAGCGTCTTCGCCTTCGTTTACGACGCTGCTGCGGCGGCGGCGGAGCCCTGCGTTTCCGCGGTGGATTTCGTACTCTTCTATTTCTCTGCTTATCGGTTTTAGGCCGGTGGGATTTCGTCTTCCGCCGGCGGCTGGCCATAGCCGGTGAAGGGAAACATTACATCCAAAGTGACGACAAATGGATGTTAGGCCAAATGAAGCGATATATGAACAGCCAGTCGAAGTCCGTCCAGCGGGACTCGAGCGCCGTCTGCCGAGCAGAAAGAGAAACTCAGCGAATTCAGGTAGCGGTGAGTTGAGGCGAGGGGCACAGTTATTGCGTGGACCTGTTGTCTCGCAACAATATCACTTGTGGGTCCCGAATAAAGGAAGGACGCAACGATAGGGACGCTTCGCGACTCGTTCAACAGGCAACTGTCAGCTTCTTCACAGGATAGATACTTCAAACCGGGCGCCGTCAACGCTTGCAACAGTCCCAAGTAGAGATATTCAACAGTCAAATAGAGCCGTTGGCCTTCCTTGGCCGCGGGCAGACGAGAAGACACGCCGTGTATGGGTATACGAAAATATTTGCCGTCCGGTGCCAGTGGCAAGGACTGGGCAACGTAGTCGTAGATCAAATGCACAGTAGCGGAAGCCGTCATTCAAATGGCATCGCCACGATAGACCAGTTTCGTTTGCCTTGGGTAGTAGTATTTCAATAGGCGCGTGCCTTGCAGGTCGACTGAAAACATTGAAGGCAGAAAAGAAAGGAGAGTGCACTTGGCCGCTCATTTATATACCCTCATGCAATGACTCACTCAGTCGCAACATGTAAGGTTTGGCCAATGTTTGTACGGAGTCGACCAGAAAGATTTCTTGCGAGAACTTGCGCTGGTCCTGCACACCCTTCAGTGAGCTCATCGGCAGTTGTATCTATGTAACAATGGAGGGGGGAACACACTTCGAATACTATCTGACCTTTGAAAGGGCGCGCGCATGCTCACACACCTTGACAGCATCGCCCGCAGCGCGGCCTCTCAAGTCCGCCGGAAGCCGACTGGCTCTCTCGTTGTAGCTTGCCACAATGGCTGGAGTGTTGAACACGTCCACCTCGTTCGGTGCCAGAGAGAGCAAAGCTCTTTTCGGCTGTGCATTGGCCCATCTCTCATAGAGGCGCAACACGGGGCGGCTGAGCTTACGCCCTCTGACGGCCATGTAGTTTCGTGCGAAGCGCTGAAACACGGCGTGAATACTTTGTACTTCTCTGCTATAGCGACGACGACAAAACAGTGCAATAGGCACCCGAAACTGAGCAATGGCCAATTCGGCCTGAGAGCTCTTGTGTGGATGCTGCCGACTGAAGCGCCTCTCGACGTTGTGACGTCGGCAGAAGTCGCCAAATTGTCGACTGACGTAACCGGAGCCCAAGTCAGACTGCAATCACGCTCCAAATTACTATGCCGTGGTGCACCGAGAAGCGTAGTAGCGGGAGCCGACCAATATTGTGCGCGGCTGCCGACCGGTCTCCTCCAGTAGAAGGCGGAAGACACGGACGAGCTCGGCTCCGGTCATGTTCCGCATGGGCCGAACGAAGACAAATTTACTGAAGCTGTCCACGAAGATAACCAGCGCGCGACAGCGCAAAGCGCGCATGACCGGCGGACTCATCTGGAACATGTCGCTGGCCCACACACTGTCTATCACAATTCCGGGGCCGTACAGGCGTCGTGCGAAGCGATTGGTGCGACGCAGATACTCCACCAATTCCGGATAACGCGCGTAAAGAGCGCGCCGAAGTGTCCCAATGTTGACCTCTAGACCCAAACTGCGAACGTAGGCATAATAGGAAGAGACTGTGCCAAAGGCGTGTGGCGAGCCCTCCCTACCGTACGCCTCAACAACCTGCCTCAACGTGGGGACTGAAGGCATGACCGACGGATTATATTCAACAGACGCACACTGCCAAACATCTCGCATATTTATAGGCCCGCGCCCCGTTGCCGAACACCACTCTCCAGCCAAGCGTCTGTGGCTCTATTGGGCACTTCTCACCTGAAACTGGTATGGAGTACCTACCGGTGCTACACTTGAGAGACGGCGCGGTGGAAATGATCGCTGCCGGAGGTGAAGACAACGACGACGGCGACGAACAAAACCCCGTGACCCCGAACATATCGGACGACGACGACGACATGTCTGCAGAGAGGATGGACGCGACCGGCGTCGACGGAACCAATTGTGCGGGTGAGTACAAGAGCTCTATGTGCTTGTGTGTTGTACCCAGTGACACTTACAGCACTTTCGACCTCTCTACAGAGGAAGAAGATGTGACAGCGGCGGCGGCGGCGGCGGAGATGGAGAAGTTGGAAATGGCAGCGGAGATGGAGAAGTCGGAGGGCGATGCGGAGAAGGCCAAGCTGAAGGCAGCTGCGGAGAAGCGCAAGCTGAAGGCGGCTGCGGAGAAGGGCAAGCCGGAGCCGGCTGCGGAGAAGCGCAAGCTGAAGGCAGCTGCGGAGAAGGCCAAGCCGGAGCCGGCTGCGGAGAAGCGCAAGCTGAAGGCGGCTGCGGAGAAGGCCAAGCCGGAGCCGGCTGCGGAGAAGCGCAAGCTGAAGGCAGCTGCGGAGAAGGCCAAGCCGGAGCCGGCTGCGGAGAAGCGCAAGCTGAAGGCGGCTGCGGAGAAGGGCAAGCCGGAGCCGGCTGCGGAGAAGGCCAAGCTGGGCCCGGCCGCGGAGAAGATGAAGAGGATCGACGACGCCATCGGATCCGTGCTGGGCCTTTCTACCTGTGAGTCCGTTTTGACGGCACGATGTATGTACATCCTCTCACATAGACACTTTACGTACAGTACATACCTACTGCAGTGCTGAAGGACGAACCCGCCGCCGACAACAAGAAGAACAAGAAGACGAAGAAGCAGACAAGCAAACTGCGCCGACGCCCATTCCACCAAGGGCTCATCAAGGACATTTTTCGTGAGACTCTACTATTCTTCTACTTGACGTGAACTATTTTCGGTGTGTAAGAAGAGATGATGATGTTTCAGACGATGCTGCGGTTACCTTTGCACTGGAGCCAAGACCAAATTCTCGCTGGTCCAGATTGCCGCTCTACTCACGCTGCGCCATTGAGAACTGTCGCGCCGATTGGCGACGCTGCAATCTACTGGTCACGACAAAATATCTCCCCCACTTTCTGCCGAAAATACAGTACAGGGTGCACAAAGGCACTCACTGCCCGCGCCGGGACCGGAAAACAATGCGGGTATGTGTGAACTGCTGAGCTGTGGAAGTCGTATCGACATGATAACGACGTTTCTTCAGCCTCTGCCTGGCGTCAAATGGCGGATTCAGCTCCGCCCTCCCGGCGCTAACAAAACTATACCGGCCGACGTATTGGCCGGAGTATGTCCCAAGGAGATAGAACTGGTGGCGCCGGCGACATGCGCCACTGAGACCAAGACAGCGGCGGCCAGCATCGCCACCATCCTGGGAGGTGCGTCGCAAACGACGGGGCCTCCTCAGAAGCCAGAGCCACAGTTTGCCGGCAAGAACATCGACCGACTCAGAAACGTCTCCCTGCAAGACGCCTGCAAGCGCATTGAGAGGTACTAGGTTGAACGATGACCTGCGCACATATGTATGTGTGTTTGCACTCAACAACTGACACTCTTATTGCCACAGGGAAATCGCCAAATTTCGCTGTGCGGTCAGAGGATGCGATGAGGCCAACAACAACAACAACGACGACGACGACGACAAAGCCGGCGGCAGCAGCGACGAGGACGACGACGACGACGATGACGGCGAAAGCACCGACGACGACGACGACGACGACGACGACGACGACGACGACGACGACAGTGATGACTGCGATTGAGGAGTGGAAGAATGCGAATAGTAGAAGCAGAAAGAGAAGCATGAGAATGAATAATGAAGTACGTATCGTATACCTTCTTTTATTGGGCTGCGCGTTCTGGGGCAATGCTGAATGAAAGAGGAATGCCTCTATACGAAATGCACTGTGAAACTGCACATATAAAACTGGCGCATTTCATGGAACATTCGTTCTTCGCCCCAGCAGCATGTCAACCCCTCCTCTTGCTCGTAAAATTGAGACAGCCGAGTCTTTCGCGCCGCCGACGCGACTTAACGGTGCACTTGATCTGTACCGTACGCTGCGCGACCACGACATGCGTGAGCCCAAAATTATCACTGTGGTGGCTGAGTTCCCTTCCCAATTCCCAACACAACCGCCCTTTCAATGGTCTGAAACCGGTGCCACTGTCACAGATGCGAGCAGTCAGATGCGTGTCTATCAATACAAGCAGCAGGGCAGCCAAATAAGCGTGCAGCCCTTGACCAACTTTGGTGAGAAGCAGCTACATATCGACCTGGCGTTTGTCGAGCTCAACGAGAAGGACGGCTCGCTGCTCCCGGCTGCTCTGTCTCGCACGCTCAGCCGATTTATGGCCGTCGACGGCATCGTCGCTTTCCTGGGAACTTCGCCTTCGTTGACCTGCCCACGCTGCTGCGAACTGACCATACACGAGGCCCTAATAGAAGTTTGTGTCGGCTACTAACATGTAGTACGTGCGCTCAAAGCCGACTGTCGGCAACCAATGTGTTCAGCACGACCCCGCCGACGGTGCACTGCTCTGGCAGCTGGGCTCTTTGCCCTACTGTCATCGCGCAGGAGTACTGCCAGCTGTGGGAGGCCACGTCGTGACCTACAGAAGATTGCCTGCTTCGCAATGCGTCAGCCCATACCAACCAAAACTACAGCGCTGCCCAGATTATCTGCGCCGAAAACGAGTTGCCGAAGACAAGCGCGAGCGAGAGAAGCAGGCCGAAAGGTTGCTACAGGCGCAAGCCCGCCGTTGAAACAGTCGACGCCGTTTGAACGGATTCTGGCCACTAGCTGCTCTCTACAACTGCTGCTCACTTCGCGCGTTCAAGTATCTGTGTACCCGTTGCTTCAACGACACGTCATGCTGATCGCTTTGTGTTCACTGGTGGGAGCTGGGCTCTACTGTATGCCGAAGGCAGGACTGCGCGATGTGACACCGTACCGGGACTCGCACATCATAACGACTGTCACTTGGGAGCCAACACACTGTACACCTGCTGTTCAAGAGGGTTCGTTCATTGTTCCCGATCATATTCTGCTAATATAGTTAACAATCTGTGTTGTTTAATATACACCAGCACCGTTTACAGTGTTGGAGACGATGGATCATCTGTCGCGCCTCTACACCCCGTCCTGCTGCTTCGCCTGTAGCGACTTCGTTCGCAAGCTGCAGTTGACTCCAAAGTTTGCGCTGTGCTAGTTGAAACTTCAATGTTTTCTCACTGTTGTGTCAGAACAATACCGATAGCCACTACATTATACTGCCTACTACTAGGTGCACCTGCCCTACTCCTGCGCCTTCGACTACACCGCCTCCAGGCATCGCGCCTCTAATCGCGGCAGTCATCGGCGCTGGTGGCACCCTCGTCAGCCTGCTGCTCATCGCAGGTATCCTTCTCTTCGTCGTGCTGTTTCTACGTCTGCGGCGCCGCGTCCTGCGCTACGAGGCAGTCCCAGCTGCCGAAGGAGAGCATCCTCTGCCGGCTCCAGGTGGCGGCGTAGAAGTGCAACAACTGGTCGTGCCATGATCGCATGTGTGTGATACTGTGCTCCAAAACCGTCGTGACTTCGCGCGATTCTGTTATTTGTTTTGGGACGGTGTTGAAACAACGGAGGATGTACTGTTCTAAATCATAAATATTCAGTGGCAGTAATTGATCTAGATGCGTACGCCGTTCGTTCCTTTCCTTCATTCGGTCGCACAGTTGTTTTCACTTTGAAGATCAATCGACTCTTCGTCTAGGCAAAGTCGTCAAACAAAGAACAAGTGTTGACAGTGTGTGAATACCTATACGTTATATATCATGGTGAGGTGCCTTCTGAACTCAAGTATCAGATACCGTACCTGCTATACAAACTACATATAGACACCTCAGTGACACCAGATTAGGAACTTTTTGTATTCTCAATGTAGACATAAGAAGAGGAAGAAGAAGAACAAATATGTACTCTCTATGCATCCTGTCGGCGGCAACGCTGTTCTGCCCTCCCGACGCCACCTCCGTGGATCTTCAGCGCTTCAGCCACAACCAAGTCCATACCGTCCACTGGCGCTCGCCCGACTGCAGCATCGCCGTCTTCAAGGCCCTGCCTCCGAGCGTGCAGACGATACGCACCAGCCGCTGCTGCCTTCCCTGCAGAGGATACACCGCTCGTAGTCTGCTACGACTTCCCAAGAACTGCCGCTGCGACGACAAGAGGCCAGGCCTACCGGAACCAACGAAGAGAGTGGAAGATGATGAAGCCGACGACGACGAGAACGAGTCGTCAACCATCGTTGGGCTAGGCATCCTGCAGTGGTCGGGCATCCTCACCGGCCTCATCTGCCTGATCCTCGTCGGGGTCTGCGCCATATGGTTCGCGGCCAACAGGTGGTGCTGCGAAGATAGGCGAAACAGAAGCAGAAGACGAAGACAAGGGCCGTCGCTGAGACGTCGCGCCCTCTCAAGCGTGCGGCAGCTGCTGCGCATTCGAAGCACCGATTCGTCTCTATCGGGCCTCATTGGAAACGCTACTTCGAAGATACTCGGCCGCTTTGACCGCGACACGGACTCCTCGACTCCGCCCAGCCGTCGTCGCTTGATAAGCGAATCAACTCAAGATACCGTCCCCAGCCGCCGTTCGCCAATAAGCACGACTACTGATGAAAGCACCAAGAAGCGACAGGCGCCACTGCCGCCACCGCTCGTCACTGTCGCCGGCGCCTCATCTACTACCAGCAGCTGCAGCAGTAGCGGCAGCAGTCCTACTCCAACTGCGTCTGCGGCGCCGAAGGTCACACTCTTCCGAAAACGCGCCGCCAGTCTTGACAACATAACCGGCTACGACAACATGGCAGCGGAAAGCCCAAAGATAGGGAACCGAAACCGTCCAGTGAAGATCAACCAGAGGCAACTCTCCGCCCTCATGACCCTGTTTCTTCCGGACCAGCAACCGGAGCAGAATCCCATCCGAATTCCACATCAGCGCTGGGAGAAGTTGGAAGGGTTGCTCGCCGACACAGTTGGAGTACACGTCAAAACAGTAGCCCTTCGTCGCGCCACTTCGCTCGACGGCACCGGAGTCGCCCAAAGCGCTACAACACAAGCGCCAGCTGTGAATTCGTCGTCACCTGACGTCTCCGAAGTCGGCGAATCGGACAGCTCCAACAAAACCAGCAGCTGAAGTTAGAGAAGACATGATCTCTGTCGATGATTTGTTCGCGGATCGCACTGCTGCTGATGTACATACTGTAGTTCATTCATTTGTTGTCGACTTCATTGAAAATCTTGTAGTTGTTCAAGCTACTGGCAGCTACGCTTCCATTCTTCACTTTCCAGCTTTACCATTCATTTCAGAACACGTCAGCTGTGGAGAATTTGAGTGATGGCGAAAAAGACTTTCTCAAAGCCTATGCCACTGTGGCCAAAAGATACGTTAATAAGGCAGCGGCCGACTGCTGCGATAGCTGCTTCTACGAAACGCCTAACGGAGATCATTGGCTGTGTACTGATAAAGCCGGGATTGGAGCCAAACTGGATAGAGCAATAGAGCGGTTGTATATTGACATCGCAACAACATGTACTACACAAGTGTGAATATGTATTGTTTCATTGCAGCTTGATCGCGATAACTCCACGAACGCGCGTGATGATCGAATATGGCTATGGCCAGACGGGGGAAGACAGATCGTCGATGTACGGCTACGACCGACGCATGACCATCTTCTACGACGACGACCCGTTCACGAAGATGGCGCACTGCGGCCGATGGCGTCGGGCATTGAAGGAGCTGCTCGTGGGGATGCTGGAGGTCGAGAAGAAGATGAAGAAGGAAGAGGAAAAAGATAGCGATGGCTGTAAAAGCGACACCAGCGCCGAGTACTAGCTTGTGCGAAAGCTAATTACACATAGAACGATTTATTCGTTACGTTTAGTGTTGAACTTTCTTTCTGCGAGGGGGGCTGGAGGGGGAAGTTTCTTTGATTTGGTCTCTTGCAGAAAATTGACACCATACTCAGCAGTTGAAACACAGGTCTCAGCACTTCATCACGATTAACCGTCTTTGACCTTTGATGCTCTTCAACCTATATGATGATGATAGTTCTTCAACCTGAAGGTGACACACCAAAGTAGATGGCAAACCGAACATTCAGAGGCTCCGCCAGAGTGAAATCTGTGTGTGACATCAGCATAGCAGCAATATCAGAAGCAACCATGGATGCCCCCCACGCCTCCAGTTGCAGAAAGTCGAAACCACACTATAACACATAAACAATACTTTCACTCCATTCCTACATAGGTACCATACTATTGCATCCCTCACTGTTTGGCCAGGTATAGTTGACGATGTGTATTCGAATTCAATCCACATATAAGACCCATGCCATGCATGCTGATTCTCAAGCTGAACGGCTTCGGCCAAAGCGCGACCAAACAACGACAAGCAGATATAATCAAGAATGTATTCTATATCGCACAGTTCTCCTTCTGCCATAGTGGATTCTTCTGTGAAGTCAAGCGTGTACTCAAGCCACAAGACACGAGTAGCCAGGTTAATATTGTGTACCGTTTCAACTGCCGTATAGTATTGTGCTGCGTGAGCAGCAACTGGAAGAGTAGCGAGATGTGCAGGAGCGGCCATTTTGTACGTCGTGAAACAAAACTGACCTGAAGAACACAAATGTCGCCGTTTTAAACTCATGGGAAACTACAAATTTATGTACATAATTACCATACAATAGTAGGCTAACCACCCGTTTGTTATGTAAAACGAGATGACATTCACTTTGCGTCAGTTCAACTACTTGCATTTTGTATAAACGAGAGAACTACTACCTACATTGGCTGCATCGCAACGAATACTTCTAATGGGGTGCCAGACGACAGTCGTTTCACTTTCTAATAGGCGCGACACGCGCGCAATGCTTGCGTTAGCCCGATCAGCTGCTCGGCGCGGCGCAATGGCTTTCAGCCGCCTCCGACTGTGCTACACCCCTGTCCGGCGGCGCTCTGCTACACACTTGTCTGTGTCCAGTGCTGCTGTACTGCCCCGACAGAGGGCTATGTGGCGCGCCGTCTTTTCGCCCCACGCTCACTGCCTGTGCTACTGCCTGTGACCTATGTACATCACGCTCTTGCATTGTACACACACACACACACATGCGGATAGAATGGATGCGAATACGACCCCCCTGACGTCTGCACAAACACCAAATATTGTCAGCGCACATCACGCGCACACACATAAGCACAACAGGAAAATGTGGATCGTCAGCCTACTTATAATAGCCTGTTCCTATGCCAATCTTCATTTACGAGTTGCCCTTCTTCACTTTCAATTCCTTGCTTCGCCAAACTATCGCCGCTCACTGTTCGCCTATAGCCTGCAGGTGCCAGACGCCGCGCGACTTGCTTCCTTCCATTGCTGCGACCCTGTTGACTACCAATTCGGCGCAACCACCACAGCAGGCGTGCTTCCCGCCTGTTAACCAGGCGGCCCGCCGCTAGCTCGCTGTCTGTTAGTGGGCGCCAAACAGACCGTGACTACCCTGCAAGAGCAAAGCAACGTATTATATCACTCGAGAAACCGTGCGGCACCTGTGCTGTTTCACTTGCTCCATATAGCCTCTTCCTACGCATGCTAGTTCGGCCTGCGTCCAGTCAGTACAAGAACCCTCTTTTACCGTGCAGGAGCCCCTGCATAATTGGTAACCAAACAGATGAATACCACTACTTCAGCCTTGCACTATGTAGGAAACCCCTTGCATAGCTGAGGCCACAAAACTACTTTCATAGCCAATACACTGGAGTTAATGTTCTTGAACCCTTGCCCAGCTACCATGACCTCTACAGGCTGCATACGCTCATCTGCACTCCACGCCGTTCGTCATAAATGGCTTGTGATGCAGAAAGGGTTAAAGCCAGGTCAGGAGTGGTCAGGAAAGGGTTTGAAAAACATTAGCTCCAAGCTATACCCTCTTTTTGGACTGAATGCGGCACGTCAGCCAGCTGGGCCTGTCCTTTCGGGAGGCGGGCTTTTTATGCGGCACCGTCTGCCTGACCACCTGGTGGACACGCGCAGACCAGAGGGTCCAGGCTTCTTCTACGGTGGGCGGCTGAGTGACAGCATCCAAGAGGCCACACTGGGACAGGCTAGCGCGGACCAGGCCCCAGTCCGCACGTGAGAAGCATGGTCGCGCCTGGCGCGCCTTCTGCTTCTCTGTCGCTCTCCTTGACACCTTTAGATGACAGGTGACCACCGCGTGGTCTTTCTCAATTGGTGGCAGCAGCTGGCACTCTCCTCGAGGGAGCAGGGCACCTCCACAGAACAGCAGGTCTATCGTCCGCTGCCTGTGGGTTGGACCTCGGACGCGCTGTGCGAGCTTGTACCGATTGGCCACTGTCCCTAGTGGGTGGTATTCGACCAAGTCGGGGTCCATATTGAAGTCGCCGCCCATCAGACAGTTGTCCACCTGCTCTGGCTCCAGTGCTGCCAACAGGTCGTCGAGTCCAGAGCAGAAGACTTCCCTATCCTCTCGTGGCGGCCTGTAGCAGCTAGCGGCCACGAGGACTTGACCACCGACTCTGAGCTTGATGGCCAAGACTTCGACCGCGCAGTGGTGGGACAGCTGTTGGGGCCTCAGCATGGTTCGACAGTAGATGGCGACGCCCCCGCCGTTTCTCGACCTGTCTCTGCGAAACAGGGAGTAACCGGGGCATTGAAGCTCGCCGTTGTCGATTGACGTGTCCAGTTTAGACTCCTGGATCAGCAGCAGGTCCACGCGCCATGTGACCAGGTGGGCTCGCACCATGTCTATCTTCGACAGGAGTCCATTGGTATTAACCGAATGGACCACCAATGCAGTGCCAGAAGCCATGACTGTGGCAGCAACAAGGACGGCCAGTAAAGCCGCCGACCTCCAACCGCGTAAGTGTAGAAGAGTGACTGACCTTATTGTTGTTGCAGGTGACGGATGGGTTGGTGAACGGCATGGAGGGCTGCGTGAAGTTCGTGCAGCCGGCCAAGCGCACCGTGTGGGTGCAGTTCTCAGAAGAGGACACGGGCCGCCGTCGCAGGTCCATTCCCGAGCTGAAGCGCCGTCTGGAAGTGGACGAGGATATGCGGAATCTGCCGGACGAGAAGTTCTCCTGGACGCCCATCACGCCCGAAGAGTTCTTCTTCGACGTGAAGCAATACCGCGGCGTGGGTGAGCGAACTGACAGTTTGACATTCGCAATTCTTGTGGTTTAGCAGTCATTACAGTAATTTACTACAGAGGATAGAGTTTTGAAGCATTTTTCCAAAAAGACGTTCATATAAGCCAGTAGATACTGCAGAATTGTCACGAGTCGACTGTATTTGCAGCGTGTCGGCGCAAGGCTATTCCCCTAAAGCTGTCTGGGGCAAAGACCATCTACAGGTGCCAAGGCTCCACTTACTCCAACGCCGTGTTCGATTTCACCAGAGTTGCAGAGCCGGGAAAGCGACTTCCCCCGGATGTCCGCGCCCACGAAACGTATGTGGGGATTTCGCGAGTCAAATGGCTGGCCAACCTCCACATGGTCGGCTTCGTCTCTGGGAAGATCAAAGTGGACACGCTCGTTGCTAATCAGATGGCTACCCTGAGGTTGGTATAAGTATGTCTTTCCTGCTGTTATGTTGAAGAATTATTCTAGTATTTGTGATTGAGGATGCTACTTGCTAATTGAATTATTGTTCAAAAGTGAATCCTTCTTGCGTCAGTAGTGTACATATTATTGTTTGTAGGAAGCCTGAAAACGTGCCGAAGTGGCTGTTACCAGAGGTGGCCGAGATTCCTTTCCCAAGACTGGTCTACAACAACATTCGCTCGTAAAGATGCCTGGTTTCTGAGTTTCTTTCTTTCGTGTCCACGAACGCTTCCTGAATTACCGTAATTTCCGAGTCTCAGTTGATTACTATATTGCGCTGCGACGACTGTTGTTGTTCCAATCAGTAGACGAGTTGAGAAGTAGTTGGTGTGCAGTGAAATATACCGGAACAGTGAAATCAATCAGTAGACGAGTTGAGAAGTAGTTGGTGTGCAGTGAAATCTACCGGAACAGTGAAAATCAAAACTGCAAAGATTTTATGAGTGGCGGTTTTGTCAATAACTTAACCCACCTTGTATTCCGAACTCAACTTCCCAACTCCGAATGAAGACCAGTAGAGTTACAAAGAAACGCTGTTGACATCGTCATCTTTTCAACACTCTAAGTTAACTCTAGGTTACCTTGGAACTGGGGCTGTAATAGCGGCTAGACTTCTTGAGCAATTGTTGGTTCCCTGTCCCTCGAGCGGCCATTTCGAATCGACACTGACAAGTTTCCACTGTGTCGTCTTTCCGCGAGTTGGTCGAACGATCTGCCGGACTGTCTGACGACGACGCCCTTCAACGAGCGCACTCCGCTGCCCTACTCTCAGTCGTACCGACAGAAGTACACGTGTATTTTTGGCAATCTTCTTGCAGATCATTCGCGATGTGATCTTTCCTCAGGGACACAGCAGGCGGGACCGAGTGGTGGTGGCGAGAAGTATGGGCTGAAGCGAGGAGGCACTCTTCGCCTCTTCGACATCGAATTGCCACAGAAGACGGGTGTGCGGCCCGTCTATGTTCCCTATGACTACACGTGTACTTTTGACTACACTTTTGATTACTGTGACTACACGTGTACAAGGAAGGAAGCCAGTTTGGTGAAGCGTTTAGGAAGGCTTGAGTGTGTGTGCGCTTTTATGACAGTGGTGCTGTGTGAAAGTGTGTCACGGTGATGTGGCTGGTGCCTGGAATTTGAAAAATGCGCGCGGCAACGGCACATATTAAATCAAATAGCGCAATATGTCGGGGTATCACTTCTAGCGCAGTTCGACTTGCCTAATAGGTGTAATGCCTTCGTATACTGTAGTCCCAACAAGTCGGAGTGCTTCTATGCAGGGGCTCCTGCACGTAATCCTTGTTTAATATCTCAGGAACCACTCAACCGATCGGGCTACAATTTTAGCACAATACTTCTTGTTACTATGAACATCTATGGTGAAAATTTCAGCGCGATCGGTTACGTCTACCTATATGACGTAGTACTAACCCGTAGTCCCCGGAGGCGCACTGGCCCCCGGCCGAACAAATTGGGTTGAGCGCTGACGCGCTCAACCCGATTTCCGATATTGGCCATCAGTAGTCTCTACAACTTTTAACTCCCGTGTGGCGCTGCCGGTCTGATGGCGGGCGAAGATGGCCAGTACAGTATACCTATAAGATTGGCTCAGAGGGTGCAACTCACCAATCATACTCCGCGGTACCTTTGACTCCGAGACGGTGAGGACAGCATTTCCAAAGATGTAATCCAGGACGCATTTTGTCTCCAACTTCGGGTTTTAGGCATTGGCAAGTAGAGCCATCCCAGCACACATCGTTTTCTTCGTATTCAACGAAAACTATGCCATCCTTGTAAGTCGTGTCGTTGGCTGGTAAAAATTTTTGGTTAAACCGAGGCACGTAGTTGTCCTTTAAGTATTGGTCATCTGTTTTATAATCCCATTTAAGTTTACCACGTTGAGGATAGAGAAATAGTTCTCTCTGGCTCGTTAGGACTATTGCGCCAGCGACGACGGTCAAAGCCGTCTGCAACTGGCTTGCGCTTAACATACTGTATAGACGGCTTCGAGCAATAATATTATTGTATTGAGGTCTTGCAAGTTAGGTAATGGAACATTGAAGAAAGAAATGTACAGAGAGGCTTTTGGATACTGGACAATATGGATACGGTAACTCCTAAGATAGGTACTAGTTTCTGCGGTCTCGCCCGCAATAGTGCAATAAGTTATGCGATAGCTTGCTTGAATGTGGTTTCTAAATCATTAGGTCGGCTCATATGAATCACTTAGGCCTCATTTCGGACAGCAGTGCAGATTTGGAATTGATTCATTCCATCCACACGATGGGTTACGAATGTGGCCAGTTTCACTCACCGCGATTTTGCACTGCAAGCTTCAGTTTGTCAACAGCTACACTGAACGTGCGCGTGGCGCTTCTCAAGTCGTCATTCTTTCGGCGTGCATCGCAACTTGTTATACATAGGGTCAACAAACATGACAAAATTCTGCGAAGAGGCACCCAAAAGCAAAGAGGGTTACAACAGATGATCAGATGCTTTGCAAATAGGCAGCAAGCAATGAAGGTGCACATCACAATGCTGCCAAGAGGAGAACGTCAAACAAATTTTTAAGTGCTTTTGTTACAGTGTGCTCGTGTCATATTTTCATCGCCGTCTTTTAAGCCTGATATTGAAGCCATTGCTCGGTCGGAGCACCACTTCAGGGACGGCGCCCACTGTGTCGATCGTGTCACAGGAATGAATTTCGAATCTTCTGACCAGAGTTGACAAGGCGACTTTCAGTTCCATCATGGCGAATTTCTGGCCTGCAATAGCATTGTTACTATTATAGATAAACCGTCGTTATGACGCTATGTGCTAGTGATTAGAATAGAGTATTGACACTAAACTGATATGTTGTAGTATAAGCCTAGAATTTAATTCTAATCTGTCACAACATAGAACATCGTTAGTGCAAACTCTGAAGATAAACCAAGCTGTCACAAAATTTGATGGATTCATTACAGTCTGCTAACTAACTTTGACTCACCACATAGGAAACCCTACCTACATTCCAATCACTCACCGATGCAATTCCTTGGTCCGGCAGAGAATGGCACATAAGCATATGGGTTCTTGACATTCTTCCAGTTATCAGGCATGAACCTTTCAGGGTCGAATCTTTGAGGTTCAGGAAACACGTTCCAGTCGTAATGGATGACCACAGGAGGAACCAGAATTAGAGCACCGTTGGGGATTGTGTAGCGGTGGTCTGAAAATTGCAGTAGTATATACGTATTTTGTTGTATTGTAATGTATTGAACTGTATTGGATTGCATTGTATTGTGCTGTACCGGATTTTTCCGCTTATAAGCCCATGGGCTAATACGTGGTTTTGGCACCATCGCCAGAATAAAACTAGCGACACATATAAGCCCAGGGCTAATAGGTGGCAGTCGACTTTTAAGGTGGGTCTTTGTCTGACCTATGACAGCAACTAATTTTCATGCAATATGCAGTTCCATTGGATTATTTATGGCATATTTGTCAGCGAATAGATAAATCGACTCCCTGATTGGCAGTTTTACGGTGGTTCGCAGTTCATTTCTCACTATTTTGACGCCAACTGGCAGTAAAATTTGGCCTAGCTCCCGACAAAGTTTGGCCACCACGTATAAGCCCATGGGCTTATATGTGGCAGTCAAAACAACATATAAGCCCATGGGCTTATAAGTGGATGGGCTTATAAGCGGAAAAATCCGGTACTGTATTATATTTGGTTGTGTCGCATTGTGCAGCATACAGCAGTTAATCACAATTTTAATATCACAAACCGAGCGGCACATCTTGAGTCGCCTCTCTTGCAAACATGGGCACAGGAGGATACATTCTCAGGCTCTCCTTGGTCACACAGTCAAGATACTTCATTCTGGCTAGATCGTCTTGTTTGGGCCTGTCAGTAGAGTCGCCTGAAATTGAAATTTATGTATCAACTATGTGTAATAATGAGCATATCATGATAACAACTATCACCGAATATCTCCAACATTTCTTCGTGCAGTCTTTTCTGAACGTGAGGATTCGCTCCAATGCAGAACGTTGTCCATCCGAGGCAAGCTGACGTTGTGTCGTGGCCTGAATTAATTTATTCAATTAATTTAGATTCTAATGAACCTACGCAGACACAATTTACACAAATATAGTTTGCATGGCACCTGCAAACATGAAGGTGTCCACTTCTTCTCTAATGTCTTCCAAAGTGAGCTGACTTTCTTCTTTCATGCTCAAGAGTAGGTCGAGAAAAGCTTGCCGTCTCTTAGGACTGTCTTCGTCTTCAGTTTGCTGGGACAAACTCTTGTTTGGGCTTTCCAGTTTAAATGATGCGTACCGCTCTTGGATGACCTGGAGAAAACAGGCGTTCACACGTACGCACGCACGCACGACGACGACGACGACGACGGCGGCGACGGCGGCGGCGACGACGACGACGACGACGACGACGACGACGGCGACGACGACGCCGCCGACGACGCCGACGACGACGACGATCCACCTTTCTCGTGAAGCTTGTCAATAACTCTCGACAGCGATAATATTCCTTTCCCATCGCGGTCAACTTGAACAACGAATGGATCCAAAGCCATGGCATGCGTTCGTGCTTGAAAATAATTTCGCTCATTGCGGTGACTGCGTTGACATAATCTGAGTCCTGATTCACTTGTGCCCCTACATTGACACCCATGGCGGTTTCTGAAAAAAAAACTCTACTAACAAATATTTAATGCAAGAAATTGGCAAAATTGTAACTATTTCCTAATTTCAAACCGTTGGCAAACTTCAACTCACCGCAAATTGTGTCGAGCGCAAATCTTTTGAAATACGGGTAGGCGTCAAACGCTTCTCCAGTATCAGCAAATGTGCTCAGTTGCTCCACCAGCGTTTCAGAGTGCTTGCAGAATGTTGGAAGAAACTGCTTGAGAACAGAGAAATGGAACGCTGGTGTCAGAATCTTGCGACGGAGTTGCCACTTTGAGCCGCTGCTGAATGTGCAGCGACAAATGGTCAATATATTTTAATTTGATATGAGCATACAAAATATAATTGAATAACCTTGTCAAAAGTCCAGGACCAACCCAGCGAGTTACCAAACTGTAGTTTCTCGATTTGGTTGTGATGCTCGAACTTGAGAGGACTTTCTAGATGATAAACAGAAATTATATAGGTATCTACATTACTATGCCAAAGAGGCCTTTTGTCTGTCTGTCCGTCCGTCTGAGTACGCTTGCCTTCCTAGCACTTCGCCACGCGACGCTTCAGCATGCGCTTGCCTCGCTAGCACTTCGCCACGCAACGCTTCAGCACGCACGCGCCAGGAAGCCAGCGGGACGCCAGCGGCGTCCCGCAGAGAAGCTCGCTCGCTTCAATCGATCGACTACAGAAAATCAATCGCTGCACGCCCAGCGTCGCCTGTTGCTGCCTGTCTTCAACGCAGGCTTTGCCTGAACAGTACGGCAATGCACGGTAGCAGAGCCTTGCAAAAGCGAACAGTGCGGCAGTGCGCGGTACAGCACAGAACCTTGCAATGTGCTATCGCAACAGAGCCGAACAGTACGACAATGCTGGCGCAGGCAATTCTAGCCGCTTCAGCGACTATTTTGCTTGCAACAGGACAGATCTTGCAACAGGACAATCGGCCCGCTCTCTAGCATTTGTTTTGCGCGCCGCTTTGTACGGCGCGTTCGCGAGGCAGTCAGCGCCATTAGCTTGCAACAGGACAGACTTTCTGCAACAGGATCGTCGCGCGAGGCGACCAGCGCCGTTGGCTCGCAACAGGACAGAGCTTTGCAACAGGACAGATTTTGCAACAGGACAAATCTTGCAACAGTACACATCTTGCAACGGGAAAATCTGCCCGCTTTCTATCATTTGTTTTGCCCGGCGCTTTGTACGGCGCGTTCGCGAGGCAGTCAGCGCTGTTGGCTTGCAACAGGACAGACTTTCTGCAACAGGACAAATGTTGCAACAGGACAAATCTTGCAACAGGACAGACCCTGCAGCAGGACAGATCTTGCAACAGGACAGACCCTGCAACAGGACAGATCTTGCAACAGGACAGATCTTACAACAGGACAGATTTTGCAACAGGACAAATTTTGCAACAGGACAAATCTTGCAACAGGATGGTCGCGCAAGGCGACCAGCGCCATTCGCTCGCAACAGGACAGACCTTCTGCAACAGGACAGATTTTGCAACAGTACACATCTTGCAACAGGACAGGTCGTGCAACAGGACAGACCTTGCAACAGGACAGATTTTGCAACAGGACAAATCTTGCAACAGGACAAATCTTGCAACAGGACAAATCTTGCAACAGGACAGATTTTGCAACAGGACTAATCTTGCAACAGGACAGATCTTGCAACAGGACAGACGCGACAACAGGATGGTCGCGCGAGGCGACCAGCGCCATTGGCTCGCAACAGGACAGACCTTCTGCAACAGGACAGATTTTGCAACAGGACACATCTTGCAACAGGACACATCTTGCAACAGGACAGATCGTGCAACAGGACAGACCTTGCAACAGGACAGATTTTGCAACAGGACAAATCTTACAACAGGACAGATTTTGCAACAGGACAGATCTTGCAACAGTACAGATTTTGCAACAGGACAAATCTTGCACCAACAGACCCTTCAACAGGACAAATCTTGCAACAGGTCAGACCTTGACAATGAACAGGACGGACGTTGCGGCGCGCGTGCGAGCCGACCAGCGCCGTTGGCTCACAACAGGACAGACCTTGCAACGGACAGACCTTGAACAGGACACATCATGCAACAGGACATTACGGCCATTGACGACTACATTCCATGCTATTCAGATCTCAGGAATTCTTCTGCAACAGGAAGGAACGGCTAGTTTTGACTATTACAAACGTCCTTAAAGAATGCAAACCTCGGTTGTGTGGCCTTGTGTCAAACATACAACAGGAAACGGTCCCATCCACACCTTGAATAGACCAAAACCCATCAACTGATAGATCCAAATTTCGAGCTGGTAAATGAATTCTGAAATATTCCAGTAATTAAAGCACGAAGAATTACTGTAGTTGGCTAACCAATTCCCAAAACATGTATTAATGTAGCATCAATTAGTATGTCCATTTTACATGTACTTACTGGTAAACCACATTTGAAAATGTCTTGAAAAGTTGACAATTCTTTGAACTTGGCCGTCTATTGTGTTTACTATGCAACGACAACTCACGCCTCGTGTCAATCTTGAACAAGTAGACACTTCCAATCAAAGGCAATCCAGGAAGGCCTGGCATCTTCTCAATCATGTCAATCATTCGCTTTCTGTTGGTAGCAAACGCCACGATTTTCGGAAGGAATGCCAGCATAATTAGCAGCACAAGTGCTACAAGAATTAGGGGGTTCATTTTGGTTTCGTAGCAGTGTAACACAGCTACAGCTTGTACCTTGTGATAGGAAGTGTCGTCACGTGGATACCCGAGCTCCTAAAATGGGTCACGTAAGCTGTTTGCTTTGGTTGGCAGCAGATAAGAAAGACAAGCAAGTGGTCGTTGTTTGTGAGTAATTGCTTGGGGCTACGTGCAATTCGCAGAGACTGGCTAGCAATTAACTTGGGTGGTCCTGCACGAATATACAACGTCCAAGGGTCAAATCCACACCAATATAATACCAAATAGCACACCAAATGAATAAGGCAGGCAATGGGACATTACAAGATGACAGAAACCACAGGTGCTTCCGAAACAATAACTGTCTAGAGCACATGAGCGTTTAAGAACGAACTGAGAACGCCGTGTAGACCAGTACAGTAACCCGGCATAGACCACAACGATTCACATGTTGCTTCTGGCAATAACATTTGGATTTTGGATACGCATGTCGTGCGTGCCTCACCAATGCTTGCGTTGCATGAGTTACCGGTACTCTGTTTTGCCATCCTGAACACACCAAGCACAGTTTGGACTTGGATCTTTGCAGTGTGCACCACTGGGATCGATGTTCTTCTTATCACAGACGGAGTGTTTGGGGTAAAGTCTAAGCGCCATGCGGCTACATGGCCTATTTCTTTGGCGGTTGCGCAACATTGGTCACCGCCACTCAAACTCCAGCAATAGAACATTGACAGATACGTTGAAGTTCTCTGACCTGTTACTAAAGGCTGAGTTAAACCGACTTGCCAATGCGCGTCGCGTCATCCCACTCAAACGTCATACATAACTGATCAGTGATCACAAACCAAAAGCACTGGAAAAGAGCTTCTATCTATAATCGCGCGTGATCGTAATTTACCTGTTATAGATCGCAAACGATGCCAATGGACCGCCTAGCGCCTTGCGTTCCTAAGACAGTAAATCTGTAGCCACTAGCGGTTGCGGTGGCGCCACGTGGCAAGCCTCGTAGCCAAGCCACGTCACTCGCTATTGGCTCCACTTCCAGCGGTGGTCGCATTTTGGCATTGGTCTGCGCGAATCCTAGTGTTGTGAAACTAGCAGCTCATTGTGACATGGTCATCTCAGATTTAGCGAAGAGATTCGCCAGTGTAAGCCAGACTATAGCTGGTGAGTTGTTCTCACAGACATGTCACTTGTTGTGGTCAGTCAATGTGATATTTCAGGTGTAGAACACATCGAGCGATCGAAAGGCCTACTTCGCTTTCTATGGGGAATCGCGTTCTTGGGAAGCGTCGTCTTGTTCGGGTTCCACTCGAACTATCTGCTGAAGCAGTACTCCCAGTTCGAAAAGAGGACGAAAATTCAGGTATTGCATGCATGTTGTGCAATATTAATACTGTAATGTGTCAAAAATTCAGGTCAAATCAGAAACCAGCCTACGCTTCCCAGCCATCACCATCTGCAACCTAAACGCCTTCAAGAAGAGCATGATCTGGGAATACAAGGATTTGGCTGAACTGGTGAGTTTGTGCGATTTACCCAATCTATAATCACTAGAATTATTGCAATTTCAGGCTGTGACCTACCGGTACTTTCTCAAGAAGAACGAGGAAAGAGCCCTACGCTGGAGTTTCAAAGCTCGAGCGAAAAGGGATGCAGATATGAATCCATCTGCAGGAAATCTGACAACCACTGAAGAGAGTCTAGAATTTACCACATCAGTATCGCAGCCGTTAGACACTTCAGATCTCCTGCTGTCGGCCACAACTGAAAGTATGCTATCAAACACCACCAAAAGCAAGACCCCTGCAACAGCTGAGACCGCAGCTGAGATCCATGAGCAAACAATGAATGGAAGCGCCACCACTGATGTCAACGAGACTGAAGAGAACACGTCGTATGGAACATCAGACAATGGCTTGTCAGTTATGTCCGAAGGCACAGTGTCGAGTGCAGCAGTTGTTGACCAAGGTGCCACCACAGCAACACAATACACCACAACTAGCTCATCTGAAACTGGTTCCCAAGACGCAGTGTCTGATGACTCAATGACAACTTGGCCAATAGTTCGTTCTGAAACCACAGATGCTAACGAGTTACCAAACCTGCAGAATGTGACAGGGTCCAAAGCAGCTGCAACCCTGATGTCATCCACGCCTTCAAGTCAAGATTCAATGGTGTCTCAAGAAGCTGACCATACGACCCCTAGCAACCCAGATTCTGATACCACACGAAATCCAACGGGATCATCAATGAGCCCACACATCACGGACGAGCCACCAGCATTGCCAGCTCTAACATATGAGACCACATCTGAACCTGCTGCTGTCAGTGACACAGTTGGTGCCAGTATGACTTCAACTGATGGCTATTCGACCATTCAAGCAGATCCATCTAGTCTGGTCGCTGAACCGAGCAACACAGAGTCGTCTGTTGGAGCACAGGAAAGCACGACTGGAGTCACAACCGTTTCTCAAGCCTCATCAGAGCACGTTTCAGCAACCTCACACAAATTGAACTTGACTTCCACTGAAGACACAACCATGTCTCCATCAGTGTCACAGATAACCCAAGAGCGCGTTTCAACGTCACCTGCAGAAGTGGAGAGTTCTACTGCGCTCGCATTGAATACCACCACCGAAACCGACTTCTCAAGCCACACAACAGGAGACGACTCAACAACAAGCAATGAACTCAACATGTCGGCCTCTGTCGCTGATGCGGAGACAATGACAACGCTCGACAGCATCGCCTCTACAGGAGTCATCTTGAGCGCCTCTGTCGCCTTCAGTGGGACTCGGCACTCAACTGGTGATACAGAAGCGACGTCGGCCCTACAAAGCTTTGCGAGTGCGACAAGCCATGATGGCAACGGGAGTGCCACAATGCCAACTCTTTCAGTCTACCAAACTAGTGGTCCGACGCTCTCAAGCAGTACTGGAATGACTACAACAGGCAACACGTGGCTCACCCCACAGAACATCACAACCGAAAGGCAGAGCACAACTAGTTCTGCTACTACCACCACTTCAACTACTGCAACTACAACCATGACATCATCCACTGCACAAAGCAGTACAACAACTGCTACACTTACTACAACAAGCACTATACTACCCGCTACAGCTACATCAACGGCCACTACACCGACTACTGCAACGACCACCAAAATCGCCCGTCCCATAACAACCACTGATACAACTGCCACCACAACAGTGGTCCCACTCGTGTCGAGCACCGTCACGATGGAAAATGATATTACAACGACCGTCACCAGCATGGATCAAACGTATACTGGTGTTCCGGCAACCATCGACGTTGTCATTGGTGGTAATCCTACAACAACAACGACCACCACGACGACCACCACCACAACGACGACCACCACCACAACGACGACAACCACACCCACAACGACGACCACCACCGCAACGACGACCATCACCGCAACGACGACCACCACCACAACGACAACCACCACCACAACGACAACCACCACCACAACGACGACCACCACCGCAACGACGACAACCACACCCACAACGACGACCACCACCGCAACGACAACCTCGACAACCTCCTTCACGATGACGACAACGCCAACAACGACGACAGCCACACCCACACCCACAACAACGACCGCGACCACCACAACGACGACGACCACTGCCACCACAGCATCGACCACGATCACAACGACCACCACCACTACCACAACGATGACCACCTCCACAACGACGGCTGCTACTACAACGATGACAACGACCGCAACCACGACAACAACAGCAATGACCACCACTACGACAGCCCCGACCATGGTAACTAAAGCAACAACGCCAAAAGCTCCAGTAACGTCCCTGACTACTACTACGACACCCATCATAACCTCTACTACTGTAGTCACGTCATCTGACGAAGAGCTAGTGGTCACGGCGACAACTTCTGATGACTCGGAGTACAAGTCAATCGTCGAAATCAACCATGGCTACAAGACGACGACAACGAGCACTTCTTCCACAACGACTACAAGTTCAACGTCAACGATCACATCAACGACGTCCACCACAAGTTCAACGACGACGACCCCCACGAGTTCGACTCCAACCAGTACTTCAGCAACGACCACCACGGAAGCAACGACGACGACGACAGTAGCAACAACTGTGGCTACCACTACCAGTTTGGCATCTGCAACGACGACGACAACGCCAGTCAACACTGCGCAAAATATGTCTACTGCACTCACAACGACGCTGGCTTCACCTACTAGCCCAACAGAAGCAACCACAACACATGTGGTTGCGAGCACGCCACCAAAAGCCACCACTGGCTCTATCTACTACACCACTACACAACTGTCATCTACACCAACAGCGTCGACCTATACGACACCTAGAATAACGCCCTCAATTACAGCCACGATGGCTTCGAGCGATGTGACCATTGTTACGACGGATGGAAGCGCCAGCCCAAACGCCGAACATTCCACAGCTTCGGGTGGGAATGCAACAACAGCTGACCTATCGTTCACTGAAAATGCCACAGTCGACAAAGAAGTTTCAACTGGTCGCAACGGTGACGTAACCACTGGCCAAGGCAGTATCACCACATCCTTTTCTTCGACTGAGAGCGCCTTCGCCAGCAACACTTCAGCGATTGGTACAAGTGAAACTGAAACCGACAGCCCTTGGAGTAAGCCCGCTATCAGTGCTTACACAACACCACCTCAAGCACCAGAGATTGCAAATCGGTCAGTTTCAGCGACTTCTGAAGCTGCACATTTGTCAACAATGGATCGCGTTAGCGACAATGAGGAACCTGCCAGCGTGACACCCATCGCCACTGAGCCTCCATACAAAGTGTCTTCGACAGCTGACACTGCTCGGCAATTCACCACCCCCTCTGTGAACGCCAACAGCGGAGCAACTACGACGTCTGAGGCTGACCACACCAGCCACACATCAAATCAGACAACAGAACAGACGTATCATTCGTCAGCCACTGAAGCACTCACAAAGAGTCATGGCTCAATGAGAACTACGCCGAATGAGACCCAGAATGCCCGTGATGAAAGCGTTCTGTCGAGGGAACCTTACACGAAGGAAGTGGCTACTGCAACACCTGATGGGCCTCGCAGTGAAGACATCTCGTCGTTAGGCTCTTCTACCGAAAGAGGTACCACGCGAAGAACTGAGAGCAGTTCATCCACTATTCCAGCGACTACGGGTTCACATGTGTCGGACACCACCATTGACGAAGCTTCAAGAGTTGCAACACTGACTCACTCCACTGTGCCACTTGCGACTGAAGGGGCAAGCTCAGTGGCAACTGGATCTTCACGGCACCCATCCACCATCACTGTCGCCAGCAGCGCTGTTGTAACTGACAGTGAGCCAGTTCAGACGCAGTCTCCCATTCTCAATGGTACAATGGATGATGCCGTGGAAGAGGGCGTGGCAACAGAAACAGAAAAGCCAACAAGTCGCTCCTCAATTGATACAACGAAAATGTCTGCAACAGCTAATGTCTCCTCCAAGCAACCTTCCATTATCGAAGGCACGACTGAGGCAGTTGAAAACACAAGCTGGTCTCAAACCAGAAATGGCACTGGTACCACAGGTGGAGCAATGGAAACTGCATCCCAATTCCAAGATGGTAGCCTAACCAACAGTGGTGCAACGTCACCGCCTGAGACTGGAACTAGTTCCGATTTCACAACTGACCTTGTTAATGGCACACGGACAGCTGCAACCACCAGGCAGTCAGTCACTGAGTGGCCTAGTCACACGGCCACCCATCGCGAATCTTCCCACGAGACCACTGTCCCAGATGGCATGTCGTCGCTGGCTACTGCCTCGACAGAAGGTGGGCTTACTTCCACAACGGTTGCACAAGATGAAGTCAGTGCAAGACTCAGAACGACTACCCGTGAAGCCAAGCCTGGCGCTGTTAGCAGCACAACAAGCGCAAAAGCTCCTTTCATGCTGTACAGCGAAATCATTACATTGCCTCCTTTTGAAAAAGAAGACCAGACCACTACGGCTCGCAGTCAAACTACGCCAGTTACAACGACACATGAACTACCATCGAGATCGATTACTGGTCAAGGTGCCGCCAAAACTGGCGAGCAAATGTCAGAGACTATGACTGAAGCCGCGAACACCATCATTACGGAGAAGCCACCAGACAAAATCACTAAACTCACAACTAAAAGTACAACTGTTGATATTGGTGGATTGCCCACTAAGCTTCCTCCAGTATTCTACTCGACCACCACTACGACATCAGCAATCTCGGCAATTGCATCCAGTCGCAATGAGGCATCAGCAATAACAACAATAGCAACATCCAGTGAACTGCCTGTTACACAGCCACTTGGAACAACACCTGAAGGCACACGATACCAAAAGTCAAGACCCACAAGTGGAATGAACACGATTCTGCCACAGAGCAACATTCCTGAGTCACCAAGCACTGCTTTCATCACGGATTTCTCGCCATCATCCAAGGTAAAGACAACTGCATCGACTACAACTGCAAGTACTACAACTGTGTCGACTACAACTGCAACTATGTCAACTACAACTACAACAATGTCAACCACAACTACAACTATGTCAACTACAACTACAACTGTGTCAACTACAACTACAACTATGTCAACTATGTCAACTACAACTACACCTGTGTCAACTACAACTACAACTGTGTCAACTACAACTACAACTATGTCAACTACAACTACAACTATGTCAACTACAACTACAACTGTGTCCACTACAACTACAACTGTGTCAACTACGACTACAACTATGTCAACTACAACTACGACAGAGCAGCCACCCGAGGTCACACTGTCAAAGCCTACGACGTCCCCATCGGCCAGAAGCTCCACTAAGCATCACTCGTCGAATGAGTACGACCCTATTAGCATCTCTACAATGGAGGAAATCGAAGCGGGCACTCTGTCAGAAGAGATGGTGAAAATGCTGGAGTCCAATATGGAGATGTTTGGGTTTGAATATGGTTTGGGGTCGGCACCGCCAAGCATGACGTCTATGGCAATTCCCATGCTGGAGAGGCTTGTGGAAATGGCAGCTGTGATGCCAGATGAGGAAGTGGAGAAAATAGGCGTTGCACAGAAGGACATCATTGACCACTGCTCTTTTGATGGGATACCCTGCGACATGACCAGGTACGACAAGCCTTTGATCATTGGTTGGCTGCCATGCAACTAAATTTCGCTTACAATAATGGCATCACTTTTTTCGCCCGCCCTCAGGCGGGCGACACCCTAGGAGAGCTCGGCGTGCGTGCGTGCGTGCGTGCGTACGTACGTACGTGCGTACGTAACGCTCTCGGATCTCGGCGTTGGAAAGACGTAGAGATACGATCTTGGGCTCTGCGGATAGGTCTTGACTCACTGATCATTCCGCTAAGAGAAGTTGAGATTCAAAAGTTTGAATTGCGCGCGCTACAGTAAGCCGAAGGTCAAAACGCAAAACGGCTCTAACTCGCTCGTGTTACGTCGTAGGGCGGCAATCGACACGTCAGGTGAAAGCTCTCGACGTGCTCTTTCATGCGTCAGCAAAAGTTTTTTCAATTACGCAAATGCGCACCGCGAAAAACGCCATTCTCGTCATTTTGACGCTGAAATCGCTCTAACGCGCTCAACTTGCGTCGTAGAGAGACGATCTCGAGCTTTTTGGATAGCTCCCGACTCACTGATCATTTGCTCTCCCACTCGTCGAAACTCAAAAGTTTGAATTTCGCGAGTTACAGTAACTGGAATGTGCAAAAGCACAAAACGGCTCTAAATCGCTCGTCTTACGTCGTAGAGTAGCAATCGACACGTCAGGTGAAAGCTCTCGGCGTGCTCTTTCACGCGGCAGCAATAAAGTTTTCGATAACGCAAGCACGCACCGCAGAAAACGCCATTCTCGATATTTTAACACTAAGATCGCTGTTTGCTACATGCAGAAGTGCGACACGGTTTGATTGCTCGTAGTGCGCTGTTTTGTGCTCTGTCAATTGTTTGGCAAAACTTTTACAAGTTTTTGTCACTTTTTAAAAACGTTGCTTGAAAGAGGGATACTCTCGCTCAACAAGCCAAATCGCGGGCGAAATCAATATTGCTATGCAATACCCTCTTGCGAAGCGGGGGCTCATGAAGCGGAGCATGCGGGCGATGAACTCTCGCACTCTCTGCAGAAAGAACGCAACTCTTTGCAATGTCAGTCAGAATACAAACTCAAATTTTTAATACCGGAGCTTGTTTGTGCTTGCAGGGACTTCCAACGTAGACGCGATCCGAGCTTTGGAAACTGCTACACTTTCAATCATCATCTGAATGAGTCTACATATTTCAGCAGGGCCACTGGAGTCGGATCGGGTGCGTTCAGTTTAAATTTAGCATCTCAATTATGATGAACTGTTTTAGAGCTGCTTCAGGAGTGAAAATCATTCTCCGAATCAACGAGAGCGAGAATTTTGAAAGCAGCGAGTACAGTGGATTCAGAGTAGTGATACACCCACAAAACCAAATGGCATTTCCAAGAACTGAAGGCTACAGCTCCTCAACAGGGGTTTTGCAAACCTTCATGATGAAACATGTTTGACATTGGATCTTATTATATTGCTGCGCCTTAATCACATTTATTTGAATACCTTTAGAAAGTTCTTCACAAAATGGCCTTTCCTTATGATGACTGCGGAACGTCGACAGAGGGTGACTACTACTATCCCCTTAACTACACCTTAGAGGTTGCACTGCTTCGCCACCATCTTTTTCACCCATTTCTGTTACATCAAAATGGGCGCTTCAGGGTTGCCTGCGCTCATGCTATCAAAAACAAGTCACAGAGTCTTGCAGCTGTGGTGACCCACGATTCGCAATGCCTAAGGACACATCACTTCCGTTCTGTCGAAGCAAGAACCGACCGCATGGTACAACTTGACAACAATTTATGTACGAAATGAAAACTACGTCTTTTTCATTCCATATTCCAGGAAAGTGCTTGAGAGAGTACACAACAGAGATTGGGGACTTTTATGGAGCAATGGAAGGGCTGTGCAACTGCCCAAATCCATGCAGGCAAGTTATGCGCATGAAGCAGTGGTTGTGCCTTAAAAGACGTGACATCGAAATTGAATAGCGTTGTGCACTGCGATGCACAAAGTGTTGATTCAATTTCAGTCAGGAGGTCTATCAAGTCGACATTTCATCTGCGCAGTGGCCTAGCAGCGAGAGCTTTGTGGTATTTACAATTCAGTTTTTGCAAAACCCATTTTAAGAATTGCTCGGCATGGCAAAATACTGCATGACGTCCAATTTGTAGAACCCTATCTGCTCAACTGCAAATGACGGAAACCATCGAGAGAGCTGCATGGAATTCTACAGGTGCCAATTGAAAACAAAAGCTTAGTGTAAAATTTAAAACAGAATTGTCCCTTTAATGCTCTGCAGGACCCATGCTGCAGCTCTGGAGTTCTATTTCGATTGGTTGGGAACAGAAACGTTGATCGAGGAAGCGATACACACGGTTCAGTTGCCTACTTGGATGAATATTATGCAAACACATTCAAACCTTTATGTTAAATCACAAATTTAGAGTGGCCATTTCTTCTACCAAATGGCCGGGGCGGCTGGCTTGTGGCTGGGTGGGGTCTTGAGTCTTTCATCTCAACTTTGAATTGCCCAAGCTACAGTTCCCCGTGCGCGTTTGCAGGGGTCTCGTTTATCACTTTGTGGGAGATGGTTATTTTCCTACTGGAGGCATTCGTCCCCGGATTCACTAGCCAGAAGCCACAATTTGACAAGGCCAAGAAACGTCACAGCGCTCTGAAGTACCACACGGGAGAAACCAACTAACGATCGAACACATGTATCGAGATTGATAAACACAATTGGTGTTGTCAAGGTGCCTGTATTGCAAGTGATTCGACCACCGTCATTCGTGTTTGATGTCTGTTGTGTTGCTTCGGATTTCGAACCAAGACGGATTCTGTTGTCTTGAGAGAAGCGTACCGTACCTAGCACACTACAGCACCAGACGCATAAACAACAGCGGCCGCGCACAGCGCAAGCGAAGCCGCTTCGCGTCACCACGGCCTTAAATCAGCGTCGCTAGTGTCTGGCCGCGTGGCAAGCCAGATTACGGTAGCCGGAAGACTAGCGTCCCTCGGAACAGCTGATATTGTCGCTAGAGGATCTGGTTGTTTCGCCGCGATGCGAACAAGGAAGTGAAGTTCCGAAATTAGAAAGAATGGGCTTTGGAGACTTGCTGAGAAGATTTGCGCGGGCAACTCCCAGTATCAATGGTAGAAAATTGTTAAGTGACAATGTATCAGTCAATCATTTTATGAGGAGCCACTTCTTTCAGGGATAAGCCACCTTTCGCGCAGTAACAGTTGTTGGCTTTGCCTCGTGTGGAGTATAGCATTTCTGGCAAGCCTGGTCATGTTCGGTCTCCACTCCAAGTGGTTGCTGGACCAGTACTTCCATTATGAGAAGAGGACCACCATCCAGGTAACAGGAATAACGTCTGTCAAACTCGTGCTCCCTCCCCATAAACACTTCACTTCAAACTACAGTAATCTCCCACTCACAAATGCAAACTTTTTGTCAAGTTTCAGTAGTATTGACACTACTTGTCGCAATTGCTACCGTAACTCAATGGCTTGACACCGAAATAATGTCTCGGCAATAGATACCATGGGTTAAATTGATTAGTGTCCCTTTAGAATGTGTCACCCCACCCCATTCAGTGTGCATCCCTTCTAGGATACTGTAGGTTGAATTCAAGTGAAACTCCCGTGTTTTACAGTGGATTTTAATCAGAATGTGAACTACAGGTCAGCCGAGCCCCCAGTTTGCCTTTCCCTGCCATCACGATCTGCAACCTGAACCCATTCAAGAAGAGTATGAGAGATCAGCATGAGGACTTGGCTGAGCTGGTGAGTTACTTGAGTACTGGCTAAGTTTCATGAGTTCTTGACATGAGTAAGATTACAAAAGAGTGGACGCATTTGCACACAGAGCAGAAACAAGCGCTGTTCCATTCAGACCGCGACTTACAGCTACTACCTGAAGATAAATGACAAAAAGCCTGCCAAGGTTGCCGCCATCGATAGTGGCCAAGCGCGAGTGAAGAGAGCGATTTCGGAAACAGGGAATGCGACCACTGTTAGCTCACCAACAACTAAGACATTGCTGGATCGCGAAACTGCCACATTCAGTAGCAGTCATTTACAAAAGCCAGACACCGTAGGCTTTGCAGAAACCAGCACCGAGATGTCGATCACCAAAATGCCAAAGGACGCCACCTTTATCCCAGTTGAAACGACTCAGAGTTTTACTTCCAACTCAACTTTTAGAAGAAGCAAAACGTTGACGTCCACTGATTCACTTCCTCTCAATTTAACTCCCAGTTTGGAAGTCGCCACTGAAGACAATGAGACGACAGATTCACATGAAGCAATTGGAGAAACCAGCCCATCCCTATCTTATTCACTTCTCACAAGTGCTGCACCATTTCCACAGAACGACAGCGCCGCTGCATTGCTGATCAATGGAACAGCTAACGAAGAACCAATTAGCCCAGAGGGTCCAATAGGACCGTTGACAGAAACAAGGGCGAGCCAGACGAAACATAGTTTCATGACAGGGCAACCTGAAGACTGGGCAGCATCAGAAAATGGGACATCTTACTTTCTACCGGGCTGGAACAGCACTGTGCCTTACAGCACCAGACAACAAAATGGATCGCTGGAGAATACTGGAACCAGAACAAACACAGCAAGCAGCAGTAGCTGGCCAGAGTTCACCTCTACATCTCTGACTGAAAGTTCAATAAGTCGAAGCTTTGAAAGCAATGAAACATCAGAGAATGCAAGTACCTTCATGAATCAGACAGTACCTCTTTCTACAAACGTCTGGAACGAAAGTGACAATGAAACTGTGGCCTTCTTCACTGAGAGCCACAACAGTACTCCCTCGTTCTCATTAACTTTACCAGTGGTAGAGAACTCATCAGAGGCTGTTTTCAATAGCACAGCTTCCACACTGGATGGAGCAGGCGGAAATAGCACCAAATATGATGGGCTACGGAATGGAACCGATGAAGTTTCAGATGATGCTGCATTATTGCTGGCAAATTCCTCGACTGACGAGCAGTTTGACAACTCCACCACTGCGTTTACTTGGCATGCCACAAATGAGCAGACATGGAATTACACTGATCTTACACTGGTCACTATGACTGCCACATCTACAGCCGAAGCTGGCAATGAGACAACACCGCTTGACTGGCGTTTCCAAAATGCCACATCAGAGCCATTGCCATATGAATCTGCAGCGTACCAAACCAACACGACAACAGCAGATCCTGTGGAAGACATTCTTCTCAGCAACGCAACAGAGGGCGAACTTGAACAAGAACGAAATGAGACCAAGTCACCTCTTGTTCTATCTGAAATGACACATAGCAGTACAGAGTGGAGCATAGATACGACAACTCCTTACAACTCAACGGATCTGACCAGTCAGTCACTGCCCCTATGGACTGCGTCAGTTGAAACAGCAAACAGCTCAGTCACGACCACAGAAGATCCTCAAGACTCAACGACAAATGTTACTTGGACAGCGTCTGACACATCAGCAAACGAAACCGATCACTACTCGACCACAGACATTTCTAATGCCACAACAAGCGACTCTGTCAATGAAAGTGAGCTTACTATGTGGAGAGCAACTGAGGCAACTACTGACTTGGTCGCCACCTTCATTACAACCGATTTGACCAGTGCTGGAGCGAGCAACAACACAAACAGAACCACAAACAATTCCACATGTGTAACTGAAATATCCGTGTGGGACAGCACTGAAAACACAACTGTGGCGAATGTCACAACAAATGCCAATGTGACTACAACTGGCACTACAGAATCAATAATCACTGTCACCAACAGCGCTACACCACAGTCGAACCATTCGTTCAATTCAACAGTGACTTCGGATGTCAGCATTCCTTCAGTCTCTGCGACAAATGCAACTGTGGATGTGGCACAGAATCTGACACTGAATGCCATTGATCCAACAAACACCGTGACCAAACCAACTTCAGCAGCAGTGCAAAGCAATGCGCGCATGACTTCGCACGAATACAGTGCCTCATCAACTCCAGCTGTCATAACCACAACAACCGGAAACACTGAAGATTTGCCCAATACCACTGAAGCTGCAGGTGTCACTATCATTGGTACCACAAGGAATGAAACCATGACACAAACACGAACATTCACGTGGAGTGGGACAGCATCTACTGTGCCTGACGTCACTTTTAAAACTAGTGAAACGAAGGACAGTCCTGCTGCAACAAGTGTCTCAGAACCAAGGGGCAGCACACAAGGTGCAGGGATTCGAAGCAAATCAAAGTCTGAGCCAGAAGATGACTCGCCGACAGCATTGAAAATCACTACATCAGAACCAACGTCAACAAACACAGTTATAATGCCCAGAACATCAACGGTCTTGAATTCAGCAAAGACAACAAAAGTGGCAACAACTCTAGAAGTATCTGTTGTGACAACCTCGTCAACAGCCTCGCCTTCGACATCGCCCACAAGAAGTGCCAGATCGCCAGCGAAGGCTACAATGACAGCGACAACAAGGACTGTAACGCCAACCCCTACAGCAAAATCAACCCTTTCTGGAGTAACACCTATTGATCTACCAACAGTGGCTACCTCTGCAACTCTTCCAGCAACTGCCAGTGCAGCAACGCCTACTCGCACACCTACAACGCCATCGGCTGAAACCAGTGCCACAGCCAGTTCAAGCCCTGCTGCACTGTCCAGCACAACATCAGGAGTGCCAACAGATTCGGCCGCAACCAGAGTTGCAACGATACGGCGCTCGAGCAGTGGCCGTCCTGCCAAAACAGTGACTTCGGTTACCATCCCCAGAAAGCCGACCACTGCAAGAACAAAGACCCCGAAGGCCACCTCCACAACTGCGAAGAAAGGAACGATAATCCTGAAAACAATGACAAAACCACTGGCTACTCCCACTAAAACGTCAGGTGCAGATGTTGCAAGAACTTTACTTTTCGCTGGACATTCAACTGCCCCTACTAGTCCAACCACAATTGTCGGCAGGGGCCCTTCGAACAGTGGCAGTGCTACAAGGGCATCGTCATCTGCACCAGCAATGCAAGCGTCTAAGACGGCTGTAACAACAGCTGCACCTACCAGCTTCTCTACTGCTAAGATGTCGGCTACTATCACGACTGTCTCCAAACCTTCGTCTACGAATGCTCACCTGCCTGGAAGTAAGTCATCGGCTATTGGTTTCGCTACACCTTTGGCTACATCTACCACCCCAACTGCAGCTGCAGCTTCAACAACCAATGAGAAAACTAAATCTAAACCAAGCGGTAGTGTCTCCACTCGTTCCACGACGACGACGACGGCTGAAACCTTTCCAACATCTCCAGCCACACCTACGCAAGATGTGAATGTTGGAAAGTCATCATCACATATAACCACTCCAAGAGTTGCCACTGTCCCAAGTCTAGCTCCAACAACAGTCAAAGGGAAGGCAACGACAACGAATTCAGTAGTGGGTACCACCTTGTCTTCAACGACTAAAACGTCAGCTTCTGAAACAGTTGGAGCCACAAATTTCAACAAAAGTACCACAACTATGGTTACACGACTGACAGCGACGCCAGCAAAAGTTGCTTCAACAACATTCAGAAGTGCGACTACTCCAGCAATTAAAGAAACTGAGATTGCCAGCACGATGAGAACGATTTCAGCTACAGGAGCAGTGTCAGGAACAGTTGGAATCACAATTTCCAGCAAAAGTGCCACAACAATGGTTTCACGACTGACAGCAGCGCCAGCAAAAGTTACTTCAACAGCATTCAAAAGTGCGACTACTCCAGCAAAAATTAAAGAAACTGAGATTGCCAGCACAATGAAAACGATTTCAGCTACAGGAGCAGTGTCAGGAACATTGGGAACCACAGTTTCCAACCAAGCTACCACAACTATGGTTCCACGACTGACAACAGCACCAGCAGACGTTACTTCAACAACATTCAGAAGATTGCCTACTCCCTCAACTAAACAAACTCAGATTGCCAACACAATGAGAACGACTTCAGCTAGTAGAGGGACAGTGGTGACTCACAAACGTTCCACGTCAGTTGTGACAGCCGGAACCACAATGAAGACAAGAATACCACTGACACCTGCAACGACAATCACCACAACTGCACCACCAACTAGTGGGTCTGCTTCCACTGTAAGTCCATCGAAAACTGGATGGGCTACAGGACTGACTTCTGAGACCTCTGAAAGAGGATCAACTGCGACCAACTCGCGTTTACCGAAAACCAGATTCACATTAGAGACCAGTACCTACTCAAACCCTACTTCGTCAACAACGCATAGCACTAGCAAAGCGGCTGACTTGACCAACAGAACAAGACCATACTCTGCTCCCAACAATGGACTAACAACGAAAGGCAGAACAGAAAGGGGCTCTACTTCTACAGCTACTCCAAGCCGGCTGCCTACTTCTTCAACCCAGAGAATAAAGTCCCCAACTGGCCAGTCAGTGAAGGGATCAACTTCTACCATTTTAGCTCTTCCAGACACCCATTTACCAACTGCAGCTAGTACCAAACTATCGACAACAACGGCTCAATCTGCAATGCCACCATCAACAAAACCAATTCAAACCTTAGCCAACACAAGTCGGGCCAAAAGCTTGTACAGCAGCCCTTCGACTTTCTCTACAACCACTACGAGGACGTCAACAACAACAGGTAACACCGCTTCAGTCACATGATACTACAACCCCACCATAACCGCTCGCAAATACAGTAATCTCTTCAAGGTGGGAGCACCACCACCGAAAATATCCCGATCGCCCACAGTGACTGGAAAAAGTTGCTCGAGAATGACGTGGAACTTTCGAAGTTGCCTGAGAAAATGGCCAAAGCGCTAGAGAACAACATGGAGCGCTTCGGCTTTGCGGTATTGAAGCATTCAAAACTGCATTGTCATCACGAGCATGCTATTGATCCTTTTGTGATTATAGCCTGAGGACAGTCAGCAATCCGGCGAAGGTGGCGAAGTGCGGACCCAGCAAAGTATGACATCAATGGCGATCCCTATGATGGAACGTCTGGTCGAGGTGGCAGCGGATATGTCAAAGGAAATGGCTCAGAAAGTGGGCTTCACGAGAGAAGATATGATTGAGTCGTGCACTTTTAATGGAGTGCCTTGCGACCTCGACCGGTAGGCGGCGCTGCATGCAACAATTGTGCATCTAACGGTTCAATACAGTCTACAACCAACGCTCCGTTTGCAGAGACTTTCTGCACAGGCAGGACCCAAACTTTGGCAACTGCTACACTTTCAATTTTCGACCTGGCAACGAAACCTACGTCAGCCGGTCGAATGGCATTGGATCGGGTACTGCTACGGCGGCGGCGGCGGCGGCGGAGGCGGCGGCGGCTGGCGGCGGCGACGACGACGACGACGACGACGACGACGACGACGACGACGACGACGACGACGACGACGACGACGACGACGACGACGACGACGACGACGACGACGACGACGACGACGACGACGACGACGACGACGACGACGACGACGACGACGACGACGACGACGACGACGACGACGACGACGACGACGACGACGACGACGACGACGACGACGACGACGACGACGACGACGACGACGACGACGACGACGACGACGACGACGACGACGACGACGACGACGACGACGACGACGACGACGACGACGACGACGACGACGACGACGACGACGACGACACGACGACGACGACGACGACGACGACGACGACGACGACGACGACGACGACGACGACGACGACGACGACGACGACGACGACGACGACGACGACGACGACGACGACGACGACGACGACGACGACGACGACGACGACGACGACGACGACGACGACGACGACGACGACGACGAATGCGACGACGACGACGACGACGAATGCGACGTCGACGACGCAGTGCAGTCTTGCAGGAGCTCGTATCGTCGTCAAAACGAACGAGAGCGAAACCCTCGAGAGCAGGGAATATTCTGGTTTCAAAGTTGTGATCCACCCTCAAGACAGAATCGCATTTCCAATCGAAGGTTATAACTCACCGACTGGCGTCTTTGAAACCTTTATGATGCGGCATGTGAGTTCTATTTGCCCAATATTCGTTGCAAGTTGTGTGGCATTTAGATGAACCTTTGAAAGCTTTTCAGAAAGTTGTCCATCGTCTTGACGCCCCCTATGGAAAGTGCACCTCGTCAAAGAGCCACGGATATTTCTACGATCTAGAGTACACGCTGGAGGTTTGATTTCAATTGTCGATATTTCTCGAATATTAGATGTAATGCAGCCGATATTTGAAAATGAAAATGTGTATTGCAGGGTTGTCTTCGCTCGTGCTACCAGCGAGCAGTCATGAAAGCCTGTCAGTGCGGCGACTCGCGCTTTGCCATGCCAAAGAGCACGCGAATGCCGTTTTGTAAAAACAAGGACGACAGACAGCGTACTGTACTGTAATAGATAGAAGGCATACTGTGATAGAACTGCTGTATGTATGTTTCATGTTTTAAAAATTCCAAGCCTTCAACGGCACTGCAACTTGCAATCTACCTAGGTACACTTTCTAAAATTGTTGTCATTTTG
Organism: Linhomoeus sp. GSCO2_2; assembly: GCA_030248115.1. Taxonomy (NCBI): domain Eukaryota; kingdom Metazoa; phylum Nematoda; class Chromadorea; order Monhysterida; family Linhomoeidae; genus Linhomoeus; species Linhomoeus sp. GSCO2_2. The sequence continues at coordinate 8,070 of JASAMZ010009322.1, read as the reverse complement.
TGTTCTTTGCAGGCAATTGTTTGAAGAACTTTCTGAGGGACGTTGGAGACTTCAATGTGTTTATGAGTGGCGGATGCAATTGTAATAAACCGTGCAGGTCTGGTTTACACTGTTCAGTTCGTCGAGAAAGAGATGTAATTCAAACAAATCCATATCCTTTAGAGAGGAAATTTACGAAGTGGCCATTTCCACGGCGCAGTGGCCCAGCATCGATGGATTTCTGGTAACTGGTAGAACGTTATTTGAATATCTAATTTGTTGCCTATTGGTGCAGATATTTAGTTGCGGATCTATTTATTTCTAATTTTATCCATTTCGCCATTCACTAGATTTATTTATTTATTTCTATTCTTTATTTCTTTATTTCTTTAGTTATATGGTTATTTATTTATTGATTTATTTGTGTTCACTTATGTATTTTATTTGCTTATTTGTTTATTTAATATATTTACGTATTAATTTTATTAATTTATTTATTTTGTTTATTTTTTATTTTGTTTTGTTTAATTTATGTATTTTATTTATTTTATTTAGTCTTTTTAATTTTGCTCATTTTAAATATTTACTCATTTATTTTGTCACTTATTTCGCCCGGCCTCAGCCGGGCGAACCCCTACGAGAGCTTACCGTTCGTTCGTGCGTCCGTTCGTTCGTTCGTCGCGCTCTCAGATCTCGCCGTTGGTAAGTCGTAGGAAGGAGATCTTGGGCTCTACGGAAAGGTCTCGACTCACTGGTAATGTTGGTAAGACTTCGAATTTCAAAAGTTTGAATTACGCGCGCTACAGTAACCCGAAGTTCAAAACGGAAAACGGCTCTAACTCGCTCGTCTTACGTCGTAGAGCGGCGTGCTATAGGTCAACTAAAAGGACTTGACGTGCTCTTTCGTTTGGCATTAAAACTTTTCTTAATTACGCAAACACGCATCATGAAAAACGCCATTCTCGCGTTTTTAACGCAGAAATCGCTCTAACTCGCTCAGCGTGCGTCGTAAGGAGACGATCTTGGGTTGGTTGGATAGCTCTCGACTCACTGATCATTTGTTCTTCTATTGGTCGAAACCCAAAAGTTTGAATTTCGCGCGCTACAGTAACCCAAAGGTTCAAATCGCAAAACTTCTCGAACTCGCTCGTCTTCCGTCGCAAAGAGACGATCTTAAGGTCGTTGAATAAGTGTCGGCACACTGATCATTCCGTTAAGAGAAGTCGAGATTCAAAAGTTTGAATTTCGCGAGCTACAGTAACTCAAAGGTTGAAACAGCAAAGCGGCTCTAACTCGCTCGTCTTACGTCGTAGAGCGGCGTGCGATAGGTCAACTAAAAGGTCTTGACGTGCTCTTTCGTTTGGCATAAACATTTTCTAAATTACGCAAACACGCAACACGAAAAGCGACATTCTCGCGTTTTTAACACAGAAAACGCTCTACCTCGCTCAGCGTGCGTCGTAGACAGATGATGTTGAGTTTGTTGGATAGCTCTCGACTCACTGATCATTTGTTCTTCGACTTGTCGAAACTCAAAAGTTTGAATATCGCGAGCTACAGTAACCCAACGGTTCAAAACGCAAAACTTCTCTAACTCGCTCGTCTTCCGTCGTAGAGAGACGATCTTGAGCACGTTGAATAGGTTTCGGCACACTGATCATTCCTTTAAGAAAAGTCGAGATTCAAAAGTTTGAATTTCGCGAGCTACAGTAACTCAAAGGTTCAAACAGCAAATAGGCCCTAAATCGCTCGTCGTACGTTGTAGAGCGGCATTCGTTCGACCGTTTGAAAGCTTACGTTGAGGCAGTTGTTGAGCGGTCATTCCTAAAGAAAAACTTTTGTTTTTTAACTCTTGTCGTACGACAACTTTGTCTGCTAAAAAAATTAATCCCGGGCGACAATGTTGCCTTGCAACAACCGCTCAGAAAGGGGGGAGGGGGGGAGGAGGCGTGTCAGAAGTAGTAGCGCATGAATAGTGGGACTTGGGCGGGCGCGCGTCATATCGGAAAGGCTTCGAAATACTTTACAAAAGTATCCCACTCTTTTACTCTTCCACTTTAAAACACTCACAATACCACTCTGTATTAATAAAACAACTCAACTTTTTTAAAACAGCTTGTTTACCTATTTGTTCTTGTTTGCAGGGAAAGGTGTCTGCCAAGAGGAGATTGCTGCAAAGGAGAATCTCACATGCAGGGAATTTCGTACGAGTGGAGATGAAAAGAACTACAGTACCTACCTACTATTGTCGAGATGTTCTACTGTGGATGCTTAAATCGCACATTCAATTACAGAAAGCACGCCGCGGCCTTCGAATTCTACTTCGACTGGCTTCGCACCGAAAGACTGATCGAACAGCCGATTCATAACGTTGGTTTTGCGTATAGTTGAGAAAATTGCCGTTGTATTGAACAAAAATTCTGTGCAGAAAACAGAATGCGTAAAACGTTGGTTATGAAGCTATGTCTAGCTTTCTCTTCTTAATCAATGGAAGCTATTAGCTAACAACCATTTAACGTCAGAAAACTCCTTCTCGCAGTTCGACCAAAAATGTTGAAAGCTACATATCTGTTGCACATACCTAATTCAAAAATTAGCGGTGTCTGAAGTTGCGGCACTGCCATTGTCTCAGGGCCTATATAGATTGTATCAGAGGCCTGTGGAGCTGCCTGTGTGGGTTTGTCCCAAATGATTTATTGACACTTTTACACAATTAATCTTAAGTTGACTAAACAGTGCAAATTGTTTGCTTCACAGGCGTGTCATTCGTCACCCTGGGAGAGTTCCTTCAGTTCTTGTGGAACGTCTTAATCAGAGATGAAGCGGAGGCGCGGGTTAAATCACCGAAATACCACAAATGGTAGATACACTTTGGGAAAGTTCTAGGACACATTTTGGGTAATCGTGCGTGAATTTGTGGTTTGACGATGTTTGCCTTCTGCGCTCCAACCTACAAGAAGTGCGCGTCAGTGGGTGTGGGGACCGGCTTATACCGCTACAGCGATCGGTTGTTTTAAGTTCGCTCTGGTGTACTTTGAACTTGTGGCATTGACATCAGTCAATCGAATTCAACCAACTAGTCAAGCCGTTGAGCATAGCGTTGAAGTCGAACTGTCTTTCTCGACAGTAGCCGGCGTCGCAGCTTACCCATTTGGCGAACAATATAATACCTAGGTACAATGCATTGGCAACATTTCGCATAAGGACAGATATCGCTTTGAATCATGATGACTTTGGTAATTGAGGTAAGCGACACAAATTACAGAAATAGCAAAACCTCAAGTCACGTACATACATATACACGACTACTGTAGCAAAACTGTCACAGTACCGTTGTCAGTAACATTGCGCAACACGTCACCGAACACGGATGCTACCGTAGTCGCATTCAACAGGAACGTAGCATTGTCCGAAGAGCCAATTGGTGGGGCTACTGTGGAGGCGCCAGTAAGAGCGTCCACCACGTTTCCTTTCAGCTTCATGAGTAGAAAAGCGTAGGTCACAACGATGCTGACGATCTAAAAGCATTCTTAAAATCACAACTTTGCATTATTCTATGTTGGAATACATAATGTTAAGCGATATGTAGACAAGCTATGATGAGAGTTGAGTTGAGTTGAGTTGTTTGATTTTCTGCTATTATTATTTTTAGTTCGTTTTTCAGTTGTTTCAAATTTATTTAGTTATATTTATTTGTTTTGTGTTTTACTCTATTTTACTCATTATTGGACGTATGCTTAGTTGTGCGTTTGGTTTGCTCTATTTTGTTGGTTGTTACATTCTAACTGATTTGTGCTTCTTCTCTGCCGGTTTGTTATTTTAGTTTGTCTACTTTACTTAACTTATAATACTTATAAAGCTCACAGTGAAGAAAGTGCTTCGCTCCAAAGGGAAGGCACGCCAAACTGTCATCCCCCAAGCGTGCTGCGTTGTAGTTTTGTGGACAAAGCAAGTGACCTGTAATTGGAGAATGTTGGATAAATGAACTAAACATTAATTTGGAAGAATTTTCGGCATGCACCTGAAACTGTTCTTCAGCATTGTCCAGAAACGGAGCAGTGGCTAAGACGGCTGTCAAGATTCTTCTTGTCTGAAATGTGAGTCTGTCAGTAAAGTCACTGTCAATTAAGGTGAAGACCAAACTATTCATACATAACAGCATTACATATTGTATGTGTTGGTGTGCACATGTACTGCACTAATATGTGTTCTCCTAATGCACTTACATATGTGAGCAGGCTGTATCAATGCTAGTGAAGTTTGGCAGGGTGTCTGACAAGGCCTACTCAAGTATGTATGCGCATAACCTATGTTGAAGTGTATTCAGCGTTGTGTGCAGTGAAATTCAGCACCCTTCTAAGCTACACCTGATAGTATGGACCCACAGAGTTATAGGTACAGTCCCGTCCGGAAGTTACATCCTATTTGCGCGCTAGCGCGCGTGTTCGTGTTGAACACGCGCGCTAACATTGAAGCACCGATTTCTCGCCTGTAATGGACGGCGGCCACTACTGTAGTGGCTCTACACACACCGTTTACGCAAATTCGCGAGTCTCATCCACCATCAGTGGCCAGAAACGATTTTCGGACCTAGAATTTGATGTTGATTTGCTGTGAAAGTGGCCAAACTTGTGTTTATTGTGCCATTCAATGCTAACAGATTGAAAATGACACTTCGCGAGCCGAAAGCAGCACAGACGTGCAACTATGTGACAAATTGGATCCGGAAAACACGGTTTTCAAAGGGCTCACCCCTTGGAGATGGAATTTTTTGTTCACAACTTGGCAATAATTGAACACTTTCTGCCGCCGCTACCAACAGTATGACCTCTGGTAACGTGGAAAATTACAATTATGCACATTTTGGTTAGTTTTGTGTGGTTTCGTTGCCTGTCAATTATTTCACGCGCCGCTTGGCGTAGGGATAGCCGCCATACGCGCTGAGCGAGAACTCGCGCGTTGAACACGAACACGCGCGCTATAGGGCGCTTTGTGTGGGAGCGCGCGCGCCAACACGAACTCGCGCGCTATCACGAACACGCGCGTTTTAGGACGTAACTTCCGGACGGGACTGTATATCGGCCAACGCAGTGACCTATTTGAACTGATCAAAGTAATCCAACCCTAGAGACCTGAGACACCCTGTAGACGTCTGAAACACCATACCTCTTCATTGGTCCTCATTCCAGTGGTGCAGATGACGCAGATGTAGCTGAGGGCCAGCAGAATCTGGAGCACGGACCAGGCCTTGTTCAAGAATATCATCTTGTTCCATTTGTCCATCGCGTCCTCTCCCACTATCCACACTGGTGGCTTGTCCATCTCTGTGGCTTGAGTAAAGAAATAGATGGTCAGACACAGGGTGAACAGACTCCAGCCGAGGGAGAAGAGAACGAAGGGTGTTGAGCTCGCAGAGAAATCGGTGCTTCAATGTTAGCGCGCGCGTTCGGACACTGACACGCGCGCTAGCGCGCAAATAGGATGTAACTTCCGGACGGGACTGTACCTATAACTCTGTGGGTCCATACTATCAGGTGTAGCTTAGAAGGGTGCTGAATTTCACTTGCACACAACGCTGAATACACTTCAACATAGGTTATGCGCATACAGACTCTAAGTAGGCCCTGTCAGAACCCTGCCAAACTTCACTAGCATTGATAAACAGGCCTGCTCACATATGTAAGTGCATTAGAAGAACACATATTAGTGCAGTACATGTGCACACCAACACATACAATATGTAAATGCTGTTATGTATGAATAGTTTGGTCTTCACCTCAATCGACAGTGACTTTACTGACAGACTCGCATATTCAGACAAGAAGAATCTTGACAGCCGTCTTAGCCACTGCTCCGTTTCCTGGAACAATACTGAAGAACAGTTTCAGGTGGTATGCCGAAAATTCTTCCAAATTAATGTTTAGTTCATTTATCCAACATTCTCCAATTACAGGTCACTTGCTTTGTCCACAAAACTAGAATGCAGGATGCTTGGGGGATGACAGTTTGGCGTGCCTTTCCTCTTTGGAGCGAAGCACTTTCTTCACTGTGAGCTTTATAAAGATTATAAGTTAAGTCCAAGAAGTAGAAAAACTAAAAAGAATAACCGGCAGAAAAGAAGCAGAAATCAGTTAGAATGTAACATAGTCAAAACAAAATAAAATAAAACAAACGCACAACCAAAGCATACGTCCAATAATGAGTAAAATAGAGTAAAAACACAAAACAAATAAATATAACTAAATAAATTTGAAACAACTGAAAAACGAACTAAAAATAATAATAGCAGAAAATCAAGCAACTCAACTCAACTCAACTCTCATCGATAGCTGGTCTAATATCGAAGTTAAGAACATCATGTATTCTAACATAGTAATAATGCAAAGTTGTGATTTTAAGAATGCTTTTAGATCGTCAGCATCGTTGTGACCTACGCTTTTCTACTCATGAAGCTGAAAGGAAACGTGGTGGACGCTCTTACTGGCGCCTCCACAGTAGCCCCACCAATTGGCTCTTCGGACAATGCTACGTTCCTGTTGAATGCGACTACGGTAGCATCCGTGTTCGGTGACGTGTTGCGCAATGTTACTGACAACGGTACTGTGACAGTTTTGCTACAGTAGTCGTGTATATGTATGTATGTGACTTGAGGTTTTGCTATTTCTGTAATTTGTGTCGCTTACCTCAATTACCAAAGTCATCATGATTCAAAGCGATACTGTCCTTATGCGAATGTTGCCAATGCATTGTACCTAGGTATTGTATTGTGCGCAATGGTAAGCTGCGACGCCGGCTACTGTCGAGAAGACAGTTCGTTCAACGCTATGCTCAACGGCTTGGCGTTGGTTGAATTCGATTGACTAATCAATGCCACAAGTTCAAAGTACACCGAGCGAACTTAAAACAACCGATCGCGTAGCGGTATAAGCCGTCCACACCACTGACGCGCACGCTTGTAGGTTGAGACGCAGAAGGCAAACATCGTCAAATCACAAATTCACGCACGATACCCAAAATGTGTCCTAGAACTTCCCAAAGTGTCTACCAGTTGTGGTATTTCGGTGATTTAACCCGCGCCTCCGCTTCATCTCTGATTAAGACGTTCCACAAGAACTGAAGGAACTCTCCCAGGGTGACGAATGACACGCCTGTGAAGCAAACAATTTGCACTGTTTAGTCAACTTAAGATTAATTGTGTAAAAGTGTCAATAAATCATTTGGGACAAACCCAGCCACAAGGCAGCTCCACAGGCCATCTGATAGAATGTGTACAGGCCCTGAAAGAACAATGGCAGTGCCGCAACTTCGGACACCGCTAAATTTTGAATTAGGTATGTGCAACAGATATGTAGCTTTAGAAACATTTTCAGTTGGACTCCGAGAAGGAGATGTCTGACGTTAAATGGTTGTTAGCTAATAGCTTCCATTGATTAAGAAGAGAAAGCTAGACATAGCTTCATAACCAACGTTTTACGCATTCTGTTTTCTGCACAGAATTTTGTCAATGCAACGGCAATTCTCAACTATACGCAAACCAACGTTGTGAATCGGCTGTTCGATCAGTCTTTCGGTGCGAAGCCAGTCGAAGTAGAATTCGAAGGCCGCGGCGTGCTTTCTGTAATTGAATGTGCGATTTAAGCATCCACAGTAGAACATCTCACAATAGTAGGTAGGTACTGTAGTTCTTTCATCTCACTCGTAGAATTCCCTGCATGTGAGATTCTCCTTTGCAGCAATCTCCTCTTGGCAGGACGTTCCCTGCAAACAACAAATAGGTAAACAAGCTGTTTTAAAAAAGTTGAGTTGTTTTATTAATACAGAGTGGTTTGTGAGTGTTTTAAATTGGAAGAGTAAAAGAGTGGATACTTTTGTAAAGTATTTCGAAGCCTTTCCGATATGACGCGCGCCCGCCCAGAGTCCACTATTCATGCGCTACTTCTGACACGCTCCTCCTTTCTGAGCGGTTGTTGCAAGGCAACATTGTCGCCCGGGATTAATTTTTTTAGCAGACAAAGTTGTCGTACGACAAGAGTTAAAAAACAAAAGTTTTTCTTTAAGCAATACGTAACTGAACGAAGTACAACCACATAT